>CM035432.1:73385260-73457760 GCA_020310875.1 Ceratopteris richardii | reverse complement strand
AGGTGCCAGGCATCGACTTTCTACTGAAAGTCGATGCCTGGCATCGACTTTGGGACATAAGTCGATGCCTGGCATCGACTTATGCCACGAGGTCGATGCCAGGCATCGACTTATGCTACAGGTCGATGCCAGGCATCGACTTATGCCCCCAATTCGATGCCAGGCATCGACTTTTGGCTGCACGTCGATGCCAGGCATCGAATTTAGCCGTAAGTCGATGCCAGGCATCGAATTCGTACTAAAAGCGTGGCATCAAATTGGTTAGGTGAATCAAGGCATCTAACCTAATGGCAAACCAGGCACAACCTCAGAAAGAGAACCTACCCAATCACGAAACAGGATGAAATATTCTGATAAAGCTTTGTAGGATGATGTGGTTGGATAGTCTGCTTGGACCTCTGTCCAAGAAAAGCAACCCAGCCTCTTCATCATCACCTCCTGAATCTTCATGTATACTTTATGACTACAGTCATAGAAATAAAAAAGAGACTAGGTTAGACCAGAAACATGGGAGGAGGGAAAAAGGATCTGAGAATAACATACATACTTATTGAGCTCAGCCACCATCTCCTCCAGGCTTAACTCCTTGGAGATTACCCTTGAAAAAGTTGATATAATCAATGTTCATCCTTGATTCCTTGAAGGGCCCTCCATGGTGTCAGCTTCATGTCCTCACGAGCCTCTTCAATTGAGAGGTCAACTTTCCTTCCCTTTCCCTTCAGATCAACCTGTGGGTCTGGCCTCGACTTTCGTTGCTTTTGGCCCTTGAACTCCTTGTTCTCCCACATTGTGAAAATTTTATCTTGTAGATCCCAGATCTCACCTGATCTGAATGCCAGTTGAAACCATGGATCATATTTCCTCAAACCATCAGACTTTCTATTCTCATCCAGTGCAATTCCAACCTCAGTAAGGCATTGCTTTCGTAGATTGGGATGTATTCTTCCAGCTTCCTTCACAAGACAATCTTCATATTCATAGTGGAAGAACCGAATTCTCTCTATGGAGGACATTTTTTGCCTGTAGTCATTCTCATTGTTGTGATCCCAAGCAAGAAGCTTGGCTTCCTCAGTTGTAAGACCAGCATATATCTTACACTCTGCATACCTAAAGAAAAATGTGGTAGGGTGCTCCTTCACTAGTTGTCTACGGGCCTCTGCAGAGTGTGAACCTCCAATCACATAATAAGTATAATCCTCAAACAAACCCTCATTGAACTCGTCCACAGAGCTGCACTCATTCGGATCCACCATGACAAGGAATGGCACAACAGTAGCATGAGGATTTATTTTCATTTTCTTCTTAAGATTCTGCACGTGCAAATTGTGTGGCTCCCTGATCTCAAGGGGCCTCCTCCCTATGACTGGATCTATTGGTGGCTTGTGGATGATATTGATTGGCAGGTGGAACAACTGCCCCTTCTTCACAACTTTTCTTCTAGCTATGTCCTCCCTCATCTTGTTCTGCTCAGTACCAAGAACACCCGAGGCAAGCTCTCCACCAAGTGCAACAATTATATCCTCAGAGCTAGAGCTTGAGTCAGAAGACTCCTCTTCTGAAATTCTCTTCTTTTTCTTTTGGAACTTTTTCTGCACGCTCTGCTTACCCCTTGCCTTTACAGGGGTTGTCATCTTCTGTTGTTTTGGCATGATGTTGCCCTGGATCCATGGCATCAATTCCTTGATAAGATTCACTGAGTCCCTGCATATCTCAGCTAGCCCATCTGGAACACAGCACTCTCGGCACAAGAAATCCATCTTGCATATAACATTTCTTAAACCTTTCAATGTCTCTACCAAGAAAAGGAGGTTGTCAGAATCCTCATCTTCATAATCCAGTTTGTACACAAGGCCATACTGAAAACCTTGTGTTGTCATGATCTTTCCTCTCCCATATGCCCCTGCGAACACAAGAAGGACTGCATTCTTTTCTTCAACATACTGAAGGCACCACTCCAGATTTGTCATGTCCCGCAGTGGACGATCTCTCCTTAAGACCTCAGCGTCCCTCGACCTATCCTTCATAGTTGTATCATCCTGAGGAATTTTGATGCTACTCTGTCCACCAGAGGATATTCCTAGCGGGTTGCTGGCCTTCTCAGAGGATAAGGATGCAATAATTTTCTTTGGTTTTGCTTGGTGACCAATGCCTTTGTCACGTTGCTGATCACCAGAGCCCATGGTGACTCTCAGCTTCTTGAAGGGCCTCTCACTCTTGGACTCCGCATCCCTGAAGGCGCTTGGAAATATCAGCTCATACGTAAATGTGGTTTTCAAAGGCCCAAGTCGATGCTAGGCATCGACTTTTAGGTTCAAGTCGATGCCAGGCATCGACTTTTAAGTGCAAGTCGATGCCAGTCATCGACTTTGTGTGCAAGTCGATGCCCGACATCGACTTGAGGGTGCAAGTCGATGCCAGGCATCGACTTGCACCCTTAAGTCGATGCCTAGCATCGACTTGCACCCTCAAGTCGATGTCGGGCATTGACTTGCACACAAAGTCGATGACTGGCATCGACTTGCACTTAAAAGTCGATGCCTGGCATCGACTTGAACCTAAAAGTCGATACCTAGCATCGACTTGAACCCAAAAGTCGATGCCAGGCATCGACTTTGCACCCTAAAGTCGATGCCTGGCATCGACTTTCAGGCCAACTTCGATGCTAGGCAAGTCGATGCCTGGCATCGACTTTTAGGTGTAAGTCGATGCCAGGCATCGACTTGCACGGAAAACTCGATGCCTGGCATCAACTTGCAGCCTCAAGTCGATGCCTGGCATCGACTTGCACACATAGTCGATGCCTGGCATCGACTCTTACGTGTAAGTCGATGTCAGGCATCGACTTGCACTGAAAAGTTGATGCCTGGCATCGACTTGCAGCCTCAAGTCGATGCCTGGCATCGACTTACACCTAAAAGTCGATGCCAGGCATCGAGCTTTACCCTCATTGGATCTATATTTTTAGAGCTAAGAAAAATAAAAACCAAGAAAGCAGACTCTTTACACAAACATACAAAGGGAATCTTTTAGGAATCTTTTTTTATGGTATGATTTTGTCTACCTCTTGGTACTCTTGCCAACATTCTTCTTCTCCATCAAAGTTGCCTTGCTGGTATGCTGAGCTCTGTGCTCCATGGTTGTCTGTGCTCTATTGCTCTCTCTTGCTCGTGGATTTTGAAAATGAGAATGATCTTCTCCTCTGCTATTTATAGGCAATTGGGTAACTTGAACCAGAGACTAACTGGATCTAACTGAATGAGTATAGTTGCTAACTAAATCTGTCAACTTATCTAACCAGGGAATGCCACCCACACAAATAGGCTGTTTCAGAGCCACTTTAATGAAATATTCATAGAACCTTGCAACTATTTATATACATTTGCATGGAAATTACACTTCAATGGCAAGAGTATGGTATGTACATGAGGATGTCTAATCTCATGTAGAAATTTTTTCTTAGAATCTCTTGCTTGGGAGAAAATCAAGTCTAAGTTGTGTTGAATATGGGAGATTAATGACATCTTTATAGTGTTATCCTCCTCACTTTAGTTCATATTCACATTTATCTTGTAACACATTGTTGAAATGGAAAATCAATGTATGAATAAACATTCAAGTAAAGAACCTTGCAACTATTTATATACATTTGCATGGAAATTACACTTCAATGGCAAGAGTATGGTATGTACATGAGGATGTCTAATCTCATGTAGAAATTTTTTCTTAGAATCTCTTGCTTGGGAGAAAATCAAGTCTAAGTTGTGTTGAATATGGGAGATTAATGACATCTTTATAGTGTTATCCTCCTCACTTTAGTTCATATTCACATTTATCTTGTAACACATTGTTGAAATGGAAAATCAATGTATGAATTAACATTCCGTGTACCTCTTTTACACATAATTCTTTTTTAATATACTTTCATCTACCTCTTTGAGATCTAGCCAAGACCACAATAAAACCTAATCCTTGAAATCTTAACCAAAGGTAAAATTTCTTCTTGTATAGTCTTCAATGGCACTACTCCAAACAATTTTAATATATAATCCAGTTGGAACTCAACTTGGATATATTTTGATTCACTCACAATGCTAAGACTCAATGACTCATATCTAGTTAGAAATCAACTCTGTTTCTCATTTCAAAAGTGAATCAAATCTTTGGTTCCCTTATTAGTGTATATTTGAGTAATTAAGTGATTTGATGTAATTTGATGTTTAATGTTATTTAATGTACTTTAATAAACATTTGATTTCATATCTTCTTGATGTGACATTTGATGTGACATCTTCACTTGATCTCGGATTTCTACTTATTTAAAAAGGTCATTCATCTTCAGTCTTCTGTGAACTCAGTGAAGATGAGCTCAATATTTTCAGTGGATGCTTGGGCATCAGCTTCCTCTGCTCATATTGATACAGTTTCGGATTCATTGTTCTCAGTTGACCCTTTCCACAGAAGTGATGATGCCTATGATTTAGAACGTGCTGATGATTCCATGTTTTCTGTTGAGTCATTTAAGTTATCCAATTCACAGTGCAATGCTGCTCAACCAAATGCACCTCTTGATCTCCCATCTGATCCAACCATTGATCTCCCTTCTGACTCAAGTGCATGTGGAGCAACGGAAAAGCAAAGCAAGCTCAATCTACGATTTAAAAGAAGGCCTCGTGAAGTAAGTCAAAAAAGATTTAAATTTCTTACTTCAGATAGACAGATTGCATTGGATATTGTGAAGCATTGTTGTGGTTTGAAATGTTTGTACAATTTAGGAATGAAGAAACTAAAGCACCTAAGAGAAAAATTCCTCCATTTAGATAGTGAAAGGCAGGATATATACCTTGTTTCTCGCGTGCAAATGATTGAGGATAACATGTCAGTAATGCGTGTTGGTTTTGACTATTTCTTTAGTCAAGGGATGCGATGTTGTAGGGCTGCATTTAAATTTGCAATGGGTGTGGGAAATTTTAGAATACATAGGGTTCAACAAGGGCTTTTGAATGGGGATCTCATTTTGGATAGGTTCCATGTTGGGACCAAAGGATCTGTTGGACGTCATGCAATGAATTGGATGATGAACTATTTTAGCTTGCATTGTGAGGTTATGCCTACAACTGGAAGGTTGCACTTGTCAGATAACTTTACTCGTCGAGAGGTATTTCAAATATATAGAGAAGACATGGAAAATAGAAATGAGAAGTATGTGTTGTATCGTCACTTTACTCGATTATGGAAGGAAGAGTTTAACAATGTTTCTATTCCTTGTAAAGTTAGAATGGGTGAATGTTCAGTTTGCGCCACTTTGAAAAACATGGCAAAAGGGGCTACAACACCACAGGAAAAGAATAATTTTAAAAACCTTCTTAACAACCATCGTGAGAGTCAAGCTTTAGAGAGAAAGAAAGCAATTCATCATCGAAGTAAAGCACTCAGAAATCCAGAGCGTTATATGTGTTTGTTGATCGATGGTATGGATCAAAAAATAACTTGTTTGCCACATTTTTATCGCATCCCTAAGGACATTGGAGATGAAGTCCTTGTGCAAATGCATTTGATTGGTGCTTTGGTATACAATGGAACTGTAATGTCCAAGGTTTTCTTCACATATCCGAATGTGCATAATGATCCAAACCTTACAGTTACTGTCATTCATCGTGTTTTGCAATCATGGAAGGGTCTTTTGCCACCAACTCTATATTTGCAACTAGATAATACTGCAAGAGAGAATAAAAATTCTACAGTCTTTGGATATTTAAGCATGCTTGTTGAAAAACAGGTATTTCAGAAGGTTAAGGTAAATTTCCTTCTGGTTGGCCACACTCATGATCACATTGATCAAATGTTCAGTACTTTCTCTAAGAAGTTGGCACGTAACAATGCTTTTACTCTTCCGATTTTATCTGAGCTGATTTCAAAAGCATATACTCCAAAACCAGAAGTTCAACACCTCACACAAATTTATGACTTTAAGCACTTTTGCTCAATGGGCCTTGATAACAGTGCTAAGGTTTTGGCTCCATTGCACAATATTAGTTTCAACCATGTATTCTTGATGAGGAGGGTTGATGAAATAACCCTTTTATTTGCGAAGCAGTATTCATCTTCTCTTGGGTGGGAGCCTAAAGAGGGATGTAGATTCTTATTGCAGGTGCCTAATTTGTCTACTATAACAGTGTATGGTGCAGAACAATCACCATATGAAGATAAAAACAATACAGAAAGATGTGGAAATGTGGTTGATCAAAGTAAAAGGTGGATGCATGCACTCATTGAAAAGAAGAGACATATTGAGCGTGCAAAAAATATGCTGGAGATCAAGATGTATCTTGGTGGGAGGACTTTTTCAATCATCAAGAAGAGATTATACAGTATACAATTGCAGGTCACTGGCCAGTTGATGTTCCATTCACATGGGATTTTTGTACACAAAGATCCGTGAATGTGGCCCAAGCATGTAATGCAGATGCACTTCAAAGTTTTATACATCCACCAGAAAGAAATATTTATGTAGGCCCAAGGATGACAAAACAGGCAGAAGCAAGATGGCAAGGAAATTTAATAGAGATGAATGTTGGAACACTTATTGCAGTACTTGCTGATGGTGATGAGGCTACCAGACCATTTTGGATTGCAAAGGTTTTAGAGATAACTAAAGATATTGATCAGAGAAGAATAGAGGCTTTGATGGTGCATTGGTATTACACTAAAAGTAGTAATGCATTCATAGGTAAATATAACTTAGAAATGGTGTGTGATACTAAACGAACAGGTTCAAAAAAGAAAAAGAATATTCGAAGCACATCCACTCTTAAAATGGATGATGTAGATATTCTTGTTTATGATTTTTCCTTGACAAAAACAGGTCACTTGAGGAAAGCAACCATCAACATGATAAAACAAAAGCTTCCAAATGTATGTGGTACAGGAAATCATAGGCAAACAAGAAGAGTTGTGCATGATCCTGCAGAATTTGGTATGTACGTGGATGAAGATAGAGCTCTTGTGGATATAGAAGAAGAAGAAGAGAGCTCTCAACAGTATGAGACTGAATCAAATGCATCAGATGATGAGGGTGTAGACATAGATCGACAAAGTTGTGAGTTGCATTGAAGCTCTCAGACATTTTTAGTGCTTATGTAAATGCCTCGAAGTAGTTTGGTTAATGAAACCATGTTTTGTAGCAATTTTGAATAACAATCAGATATGCACCCATTAAAAATATGTCTAAAATGTTATTTTTGTAAAAGAACTATTCAGTTCTACATTCTTTATATAGATTTTAGACATGTCAATGTCTTATCATATAGATTTTGGACATGTCAATGTCTTATCATATACATTTTGGGACATGTCAATGCCTTATATAGTGAAATTTTGACTACATTTTGAGCTCTTTTTTATGAGAAAATGACAAAAAATGTCAAAAATCACATGTTTTCACCTCATTTTTGTAATATATGTATACTGGTATAAAGGAATCTCAAACATAAGCTGCCATTTGCTTGATTTTTGACGAGAGTGTTCTCTTTTTACGACATAGTTCTCGTTTGTTACGACTCGCTGTTCTATCTATCTATCAATATATCTATCTATCTCTCTATCTATTTATCTATCTATCTATCTATCTATCTATCTATCTATCTATCTATCTATCTATCTATCTATCTATCTATCTATCTATCTATCTATCTATCTATCTATCTATCTATCTACCTATCTATCTATCTATCTATCTATCTATCTATCTATCTATCTATCTATCTATCTATCTATCTATCTATCTATCTATCTATCTATCTATCTATCTAAATATCTAAATATCTATCTCTGTATCTATTTATCTATCTATCTATGTATATATCTATCTATCTATCTATCTATCTATCTATCTATCTATCTATCTATCTATCTATCTATCTATCTATCTATCTATCTATCTATCTATCTATCTATCTAGCTATCCACAGATCTATCAATATCTATATCTATCTATCAATCTATCGATCTATCTCTTTATCTATTTATCTCTCTATCTATCTATCAATCTATCTATCTATCTATCTATCTATCTATCTATCTATCTATCTATCTATCTATCTATCTATCTATCTATCTATCTATCTATCAATCTATCTATCTATCTATCTATCTATCTATCTATCCATCTAACTATCCATCTATCTATCTATCTATCTATCTATCTATCTATCTATCTATCTATCTATCTATCTATCTATCTATCTATCTATCTATCTATCTATCTATCTATCTATCTATCTATCTATCTATCTATCTATCTATCTATCTATCTATCTATATCTATCTATCTATCTATCTATGAAGACCCTGAGGTTTATTTTGATTTTGTCCAACGATTGATCTGATCAAAGGAATACACATCTCTTAGCATAAGTTCGAAGATGATTTTGCCACCTGTTTCAAAAAACATGCATGTGTGACTTTTAAAAGCCTAGCTCTTGTTATAAAATCTCAGAGGAGGTATTTGAAATTTTAATGTTCTTTCATTTCCATGTTTATAAAAAAAGGGTACAAGAGGTGGCCTCTATAGAAAGCCCATACACTTACATGCTAAAGTTTGAATATTGATTCGTTGTGAACTCATTTCAACTGATACAGAGTACTTGGATGTGTCCACTCTTTGTTTCTTCGCTTCCTATGTCTACTAGTGCTTGTGAGTAGTGGATGTGTGTGGTTAATCCCATTCCCATTCTCTATCACTCATTGTTGTATGTGATCCTTCCTTTCACCCATCCATCTCTTTTCCCATAGATTTTCTCCAATTGTAGTGTGTTGGGCCTTCTCATGAATTGGTAAGTACAGTGTGTGTACGTGTGTGTTGATCACTGATCTATATTGATTTGATAATATTTTACATCAATTATATGGATTCTAGTTTCCAATGGATGCTCATGTGATGGTAAGTGCATGAGACTTGAGGTAAGAGAAATCTTACAACCAATGGTTGTGCTTCTTTGTTACATATGGTTAAGAAGTTCATTTTTTGTTCCAAGATGGTTAACAAGCTCATTATTAGCTAGAAAAATAGCCTGAACTATTAGATTTTAGGAATTATTATTAGGAAGCTATAAGATTCATTACGCTAAGTTTGTCTACATATTTCATTCTTTATGTTTTTTTTTCACAATATTTCATCTATTCTTTGTGCAATATGTAATCATTTGTGTTGTTGTGATAATCCTCTCCATTTTGATGGAAGATTAAGCAACAAGAAGTGGGAAATTGTATACAATATGCTTTGCAATGCACAATGTTCATTCTTGATTGGAGTAGTGAAATGAGTAGATTCTTTGATCTAGTGCCAATGTCTCAATAGCTATTTCCAACTCCTTGATGCAGTTAGGCAGACTTTTCTTATTTTGTTTTAGTTAGAATTTGTTAAAGGATTATACTAAAACTTACCTAGTATTCAAATTGAATTCCTTCATTGTAATCCTTTGGACAACATTTAACTACTTGGGTTATGACCCAAAAATTTTAAAAGATGAACTTGGCTTTGAAGAATTTTCATCATTGGACCGTAGTTCTCTTTGGTCATCCTCCTATAGATGTCCTTAGCTTGAATAGATTTCCACGTCGTTTGTTCTATTATCCATAATGATAACCTTTTGTCCCTTAAAACACTATGTGCATCTAGGAACTCATAGAGTCGGTATCTAGCTTGACTAGATAATTATATCAACTTTTGAGTTTTAGTTAATATACAGGAAGAAAAAAATCAAGTTGTATAAGCTACTCGATTCTTCTCTAATCCTTAGGTTTATACTTTGGGTTGTGGAACCCTTAGTGCCCCACTAACCCAATTCCTTTCCTCTAATCTTAATATATAGTTTTTGTTTCTCGAACTTAACCTTTTCTCCAATCCCTATGATTTGGTTACATTTGTAGTCTCCAATCCCTAAACTTAGCAACTTAATTTTGTCTCTATTAAGATATATACCTTTAAATTTAAGATTTTTCTGAAGTAGAGATAAGCCTAGATAGGTTCATAGGTTCTCTCACACACTAGAAATCTTCCTCATGTACACAACTTGAACCAAATAAGTTAGATGAGAGAACATAGAGAATGAAAAAAAAATTATGTAAATGATTAGAAAAGGCTACTCTAAAAATAAATTGGAATTGATGGAATAACTACACAACAACACATGGATGTACAAAAATTATATAGAGTCTAAAAATTGAATGGTTCTACATTCAAAATATGAGAGAATTTTGCCTAAAGATTGAGAAATAATTTATGCATGTGTGTGTTGTAAAGTGATGTATATAAGTTGGACAAGGAATATACAACCTGTGTGCTATGTTTAAGCTTGAAAATTTGCTACAAAACATGAAATTAACTTCTTATTTGATCTACCCATTTCAAAAAACTCTTCAACTTGAAACATACAGGTACAATAGCCTAATACAACAAGACCAAAAGAAGTGAAATAGAAAATATGTATCAAACTACAATAATTAGCATAAAAAGCATAAAATACACATAAGAGTGTGTGTAGAAGAAGTAGGACAACATCTGTTACACTTAAGTGTTGCTCGAGTAGCTTTGATGTGAACCTTTTCCCTATACATGGGAACTTTTTACTCTAGTGTTGGCTAGAGGTTTTTTCCCCATGTTACCACATACTTGATACTCTCATATGTGTTGGTACTTTGTACTTAGGGATATTATTCAGCTCTTACTTCAGTTTTAGTTCATCCTCAATAAAGAAAGCTATTCCAGCCATCTTTTTCTCCGTGTATCTTGCTGCGTTTGTGCTCCTTCTGTGTGCTTCTTGTGTGTCTCTTGCACTTCTACGCACACCCAATAGTGGTATCAGAGTAGGTTCAACTCCTTCTCAAGTTTTGGTTTTTCGCATCGTGGTGTGCATGCACTTTTAATAGTGCAAATCGACTTCGAAGCATAGAATTGTGAATTTCAACAGCGAACAAACATTTCTAGCAGGTGCACTCGGGTTTTACCCCCATTTCGAAGCCATTCGTGCAGTCAGAATCTCCATCAAAGTGACAGTTTGTGAGCTGAAATTTCAGCATTCATTTTAGCTTTTGTCAAAGTGAAGATTTTGTCACATTCTTATTCTTTTGTGAAATGGCGTGCAACAATGACTTGTTTGGCATGCGTCAAGCTAAAGATAAGCTTGATGGGACCAACTATCCGATGTGGTCTTACATGATGAAGCATGTTCTTGTTGCTAAACAACTTTGGAACATAGGGGCAGATGTAGATTGAAGACCCGTAGGTTCTTCTACTTCATAGTCTACTGTCACAGATGGAGCTTCTTCTTCGAGTATAGTGGTCTCCCCTTCTCCACCTACATAGGAGCAGCTAGATGGGATGCAAAAGATGCTCAAGCTCATGCTTTGATTGCATTTTCAGTGAAGCGTCATATAGTTCCACACATTCGGTCATGTTCTACATCACAACAGGCATGCGACACTCTTGCTTCTTTGTATGTTGTGCATATTGAAGCACCTGTTGCATACTTGAATGATTTTCTTCGTGAAAGAGGTATTTCACACCAATGTATGGTGCATATACACCTCAACAAAATGGTGTTGCTGAGCGTAAAAATAGAACTCTACTTGAAATGGAATGATGTAGGGTTAAAGGAAAGCATCTTCCTGATAAGTTTTGGATGGAAACGGTCATGTGGACAAACTATGTGTTGAATTACTTCCCTACAAAAGCATTGAAAGTCATCACTCCTTATGAGGTTTGGAATGGTCATAAGCCTATGGTTAGTTATATGGGTGTGTTTGGTTTTTTGGCATATGCCCTTGTGCCATCACAACAACGTCACAAACTTGATGATAAGGCAAAGAAAAGTATATTTGTTGGTCATAGTGTTGAAAGTAAGGGATATCGTTTGTGCCATCCATTGACAAACACAATTATTGTGAGTCGAGATGTGGTATTTGTTGAAAATTCAGTTTTCCCTCTACTTGAATGCAAAAAACAGCCAACAGTTAGCTCACAAGATGTGTTCGATACACTCATGCCTTTGTTCCAAAATGGTGCTTTGACTATGGCCATGTAGACCAACCAACCGAGGCTCAAAGGGCTGAAAAATTCCATCAAAATAGTGCTATGCAATTAGAAACCCACAATGGATTAAGAGTGGGTTTATAATTGCATAGCACTCATCAAAGTGGGTTTATAAGATTAAGAGAAAATCTAATGGTAGCATTGATCACTACAAAGCTAGATTGGTTGCCAAAGGATATGCGCAACAATATGGCATTGATTATGAGGAAACTTTTGCATCTACTTCACACATGGCTACCATTCATACTGTGGTCACATTGGCTACCCATCGAGGTTGGAAAGTGCATCAGTTGGACATAAAAATAGCCTTCTTGAATGGTGATTTGCAATAAGAGGTTTATGTGAAGCAACCTCCTGGATTTTCTATGAAAGGGAAAAAGCATATGGTTCCTCACTTGCATAAAGCCTTGTATGGTCTCAAGCAAGCTCCATGTGCATGGTATGACAAAATCCATAAGCACTTCATTGCTCTTGGCTTCACATGTAGTCCAATTGAAAGCACACTCTATGTACGCAAAAATGGGGCTGATCTTATAGTGCTTGTTCTTTATGTCGATGACATACTCTTGACTGGGTCATGTGATGCAAAACTTGACGTTCTTATGGCTGATTTGCAGCATATGATTGATGTCACTTATCTTGGTCTTTTGAGCTACTATCTTGGCATCCAATTTGTATCCGTTGAGGGGGGAATTGTTATGCATCAAGCAAAGTATGTTGAAAAACTACTTCAGCATTTTGACTTTGAGGATTGTAAGCAAGCTTCCACACCAGTTGAGACAGGCTTCAGATTCTCAATTGAAGATTCCAATGATGCATTTGACACTTCTCTTTATCAGCAAGCTGTGTGATGTCTTATATATGCATGCAACACAAGGCTGGACATACAGTATGCAGTTTCCTTGTTGAGTAGATTCATGCATAGCCCTAGAACTAAGCATTGGAAAGCGATAAAACATGTGTTTAGATATCTCAGAGGGACTTTGAGCTTAGTTCTTTTTTATGGCAGAGATATTCAGCCATGCTTGCATGCTTATACTGATAGTGATTGGGCTGGTTGTTATGATACTCGTTGTCAGGGTAGCACTAGATTGTGCTTTTTGACTACAGTAGACAAGATTTTGAAAATACACTTCTGATTACAAGAACACCCACGAAGGGAAAATGATACAAGAATATACGATCGATACAAGATGTCCCACAACCCGGGACCAATAGGTATGGAAAACTCGACTAGAGATGATACAAGAGATCCCACAACCCGAAACCGTAGGTACGAGACAAGATATCTCGATTACAAGAATTCCCTTCTAGGATATGAACTCGATACAAGAAATAACTAGAAAGGATCTCGTACTATGAGATTACAATAGGACAAGAAAGGATGTCCACAATACAAGACTAGAGTAAGAAACAAGACTAGAACTTGAACTGGAACTTGAAACTACTTACTTGGTGATCAGGATCCCTTGAGCTCCCAAGACTGGCATTGGCAAGACTGATTATGAATGTGGCCAACCCTTCCTTATATAGGTTTTTAAGGGCGGTTCCCAAGGGCACTTGCGACTTGATGATGTCATCATGATGTCATCGATTTGAATCAGGACCTTTGGGTGTCAGAATTCAGCAAATAGACAGTCGATCTTGGGGTTTTGGCACGTTCCGGACGCAATGGAAGCATTAGTTTCTCCAAAATCTGAACCAATCATGAGATATAAAAATTGACATAGAATATAAGGTTCAAGATGGTTTTCTTTGTGTCCATGACATCGGGAGCACTAGATTGTGCTCTCTGACTAGAGTAGACAAGATTTTGGAAATACACTTGTGATTATAAGAACACCCACGTAAGGAAAATGATACAAGAATATACGATCGATACAAGATGTCCCACACCCTAGGACCAATAGGTATGGAAAACTCGACTAGAGATGATACAAGAGATCCCACAACCCGGAACCGTAGGTACGAGACAAGATATCTCGATTACAAGAATTCCGTTCTAGGATATGAACTCGACACAAGAAATAACTAGAAAGGATCTCGTACTACGAGATTACAATAGGACAAGAAAGGATGTCCACAATACAAGACTAGACAAGACTAGAGTAAGAAACAAGACTAGAACTTGAACTGGAACTTGAAACTACTAACTTGGTGATTAGGATCCCTTGAGCTCCCAAGACTGGCATTGGCAAGACTGATTATGAATGTGGCCAACCCCTCCTTATATAGGTTTTCAAGGGCGGTTCCCAAGGGCGGTTGCGACTTGATGATGTCATCATGATATCATCGATTTGAATCAGGACCTTTGGGTGTCAGAATTCAGCAAATAGACAGACGATCTTGGGGTTTTGGCACGTTCCGGACGCAATGGAAGCATTAGTTTCTCCAAAATCTGAACCAATCATGAGATATAGAAATTGACATAGAATATAAGGTTCAAGATGGTTTTCTTTGTGTCCATGACATCACCTCCCCCTCAAGCGACGAGTTCCACGAGGAGCAGCCATGTTCACTAGCTTTGGTTTCATTGGATTCTTCTTAAGGAATTCTCGAACCTTGACTTTTGCTCTCTAAAGATTTTCTGTAAATTCACAAGTATGATCACTAATGTCATATGCTTTCCAATGACTAAAGCATTCCAATCCTCCTCGAGAGATTCTTGAATCTAAGACATGATCAACCTTGAATTCTTCATGATGCTTAATCTTGGAATGCGCTGAAGGATTGGGTCTCCCTTGAGCTTCCTTAGCTTCATGACAATATAGGTCCTTTGAGCTTTTAGTGTAATGATGTGGTGTTTCCAACATCTTTGATGAAGAGTGTTGAGTAAGCCCACCTCCTTGATTGAACATGAACTCCTCCTTATCCTTTACCTTCTTGATATCTTCATAACATGCATACTCCATATCATTTGTAATGACTCCTTGGGCTTCAAAGGTTCTTGATTCGGATTCTTGAAGAACATTGTCTTGATTATTCAACCTTTCTAGCTCTTGGGCTTGACTTTCTTTGAATAATTGGTTCTCACATTGAACTGCCTGATTGATAACATCCTCCAAGGTATTTTCTTGAGGCATGGATTGCAAGAGATACTTGACTTCAGGATTGTGGCCACTTCGAAATTGATTAACCATGTAGTCTTCTTGATATGTAGTTCCATGAAACAACATCTTGATATTCAAGGCATAAATTGAAACTGATCGATCATCCTGTCGTAGCAATCTTTTCATCTTTTGGACATGGTCCATCATGTCCTTTATGGTAGATTGAATCTCCTTGCATAGGGAATCCATGGTGCCTGGTCATGATGAAGATAGTCTTGCCAAAGTGTCAGGGGAGCACTAGATTGTGCTCTCTGACTACAGTAGACAAGATTTTGGAAATACACTTCTGATTACAAGAACACCCATGAAGGGAAAATGATACAAGAATATACGATCGATACAAGATGTCCCATAACCCGGGACCAATAGGTATGGAAAACTCGACTAGAGATGATACAAGAGATCCCACAACCCGGAACCGTAGGTACGAGACAAGATATCTCGATTACAAGAATTCCCTTCTAGGATATGAACTGGATACAAGAAATAGCTAGAAAGGATCTCGTACTACAAGATTATAATAGAACAAGAAAGGATGTCCACAATATAAGACTAGACAAGACTAGAGTAATAAACAAGACTAGAACTTGAACTCGAACTTGAAACTACTTACTTGGTGATCAGGATCCCTTGAGCTCCCAAGACTGGCATTGGCAAGACTGATTATGAATGTGGCCAACCCCTCCTTATATAGGTTTTCAAGGGCGGTTTCCAAGGGCGGTTGCGACTTGATGATGTCATCATGATGTCATCGATTTGAATAAGGACCTTTGGGTGTCAGAATTCAGCAAATAGACAGTGGATCTTGGGGTTTTGGCACATTCCGGACGCAATGAAAGCATTAGTTTCTCCAAAATCTGAACCAATCATGAGATACAGAAATTGACATAGAATATAAGGTTCAAGATGGTTTTCTCTGTGTCCATGACATCACCTCCTCCTCAAGCGACGAGTTCCACGAGGAGCGGCCATGTTCACTAGCTTCGGTTTCATTGGATTCTTCTTAAGGAATTCTCGAACCTTGACTTTTGCTCTCTGAAGATTTTCTGTAAATTCACAAGTACGATCACTGATGTCATATGCTTTCCAATGACTAAAGCATTCCAATCCTCGTTGAGAGATTCTTGAATCTAAGACATGATGAACCTTGAATTCTTCATGATCCTTAATCCTGGAATGCGCTTCCTTAGCTTCATGACAATATAGGTCCTTTGAGCTTTTAGTGTAATGATGTGGTGTTTCCAAGATCTTTGATGAAGAGTGTTGAGTAAGCCCACCTCCTTGATTGAACATGAACTCCTCCTTATCCTTTACCTTCTTGATATCTTCATAACATGCATACTCCATATCATTTGTAATGACTCCTTGGGCTTCAAAGGTTCTTGATTCGGATTCTTGAAGAACATTGTCTTGATTATTCAACCCTTCTAGCTCTTGGGCTTGACTTTCTTTGAATAATTGGTTCTCACATCGAACTGCCTGATTGATAACATCCTCCAAGGTATTTGCTTGAGGCATGGATTGCAAGAGATACTTAACTTCAGGATTGAGGCCACTTCAAAATTGATTAACCATGTAGTCTTCTTGATATGTAGTTCCATGAAACAACATCTTGATATTCAAGGCATAACTTGAAACTGATCGATCATCCTATCGTAGCAATCTTTTCATCTTTTTTTGGACATGGTCCATCATGTCCTTTATGGTAGATTGAATCTCCTTGCATAGGGAATCCATGGTGCCTGGTCATGATGAAGATAGTCTTGCCAAAATGTCAGGGGAGCACTAGATTGTGCTCTCTGACTACAGTAGACAAGATTTCGGAAATACACTTCTGATTACAAGAACACCCACGAAGGGAAAATGATACAAGAATATACGATCGATACAAGATGTCCCACAACCCGAGACCAATAGGTATGGAAAACGCGACTAGAGATGATACAAGAGATCCCACAACCCGGAACCGTAGGTACGAGACAAGATATCTCGATTACAAGAATTCCCTTCTAGGATATGAACTGGATTCAAGAAATAACTAGAAAGGATCTCGTACTACGAGATTACAATAGGACAAGAAAGGATGTCCACAATACAAGACTAGAGTAAGAAACAATACTAGAACTTGAACTGGAACTTGAAACTACTTACTTGGTGATCAGGATCCCTTGAGCTCCCAAGACTGGCATTGGCAAGACTGATTATGAATGTGGCCAACCCCTCCTTATATAGGTTTTCAAGGGCGGTTCCCAAGGGCGGTTGCGACTTGATGATATCATCATGATGTCATCGATTTGAATCAGGACCTTTGGGTGTCAAAATTCAGCAAATAGACAGTCGATCTTGGGGTTTTGGCACGTTTCGGACGCAATGGAAGCATTAGTTTCTCCAAAATCTGAACCAATCATGAGACATAGAAATTGACATAGAATATAAGGTTCAAGATGGTTTTCTTTGATGTCATGGACACAAAGAAAACCATCTTGAACCTAATATTCTATGTCAATTTCTATATCTCATGATTGGTTCAGATTTTGGACAAACTAATGCTTCCATTGCATCTGAAATGTGCCAAAACCCTAAGATTGACTGTTTACTCACTCGACTCTAATATTCAGAGTCGCATTTTGGATTGATGACATCATGATGACATCATCATTTCGCAACCGCCCTTGAGAACCGCCCTTGAAATCCTATATAAGGAGGCTTGGGCCACATTCATAGTTACTCTTGCCAATGCCAGTCTTGGGAGCTCAAGGAGTCGTGACCTCGAAGTAAGTACTTTCAAGTTCCAGTTCAAGTTCTAGTCTTGTTTCTTACTCTAATCTTGTCTAGTCTTGTATTGTGGAGATCCTTTCTTGTCCTATTGTAATCTCGTAGTACGAGATCCTGTCAAGTTCTTTCGTGTATCCAGTTCATCTCCCAGAAGGGAGTTCTTGTAATCCAGATATCTTGTGTCATACTTACGATCCCGGGTTGTGGGATCTCCCATACCTACGGTCCCGGGTTGTGGGATCTCCCATACCTACGGTCCCGGGTTGTGGGATCCCCTGTATCATCTCTCGTCGAGTTGTTCATACCTATCAGTCCCGGGTTGTGGGATGTCTTGTATCAATCACGTATTCTTGTATCGTTTTCCCTTCGTGGGTGATCTTGTAATCAGAAGTGTATTTCCGAAATCTTGTCTAGTCTACTCAGAGAGCACAATCTAGTGCTCCCTTGAAATTTTGGCAAGATTATCTTCATCAAGACCAGGCACCATGGATTCCGTATGCAAGGAGATTCAATCTACCATAAAGGACATGATCGACCATGTCCAAAAGATGAAAAGATTGCTATGACAGGATGATCGATCAGTTTCAAATTATGTCTTGAATATCAAGATGTTGTTTTATGGAACTACATATCAAGAAGACTACATGGTTAATCAATTTGGAAGTGGCCTCAATCTTGAACTCAGGTATTTCTTGAAATCCATGCCTCAAGCAAATACCTTGGAGGATGTTATCAATCAGGCAATTCAATGTGAGAATCAATTATTCAAAGAAAGTCAAGCTCAAGAGCTAGAAGGATTGCATGCTCAAGACAATGTTCCTCCAGAATCCAAATCAAGAATCTTTGAAGCCCAAGGAGTCATTACAAATGATATGGAGTATGCATGTTATGAAGATATCAAGAAGGTAAAGGATAAGGAGGGGTTCATGTTCAATCAAGGAGGTGTGCTTACTCAACAATGTTCATCAAAGATCTTGGAAACACCACACCCTTACACTAAAAGCTCAAAGGACCTATATTGTCATGAATCTAAGGAAGCTCAAGGGAGACCCAATCCTTCACCACATTTCAAGATTAAGGATCATGAAGAATTCAAGGTTGATCATGTCTTAGATTCAAGAATCTCTGGAGGAGGATTGGAATGCTTTAGTCATTGGAAAGCATATGACATTAGTGATCGTACTTGTGAATTTATAGAAAATCTTCAGAGAGCAAAAGTCAAGGTTCGAGAATTCCATAAGAAGAATCCAATGAAACCCAAGCTACTGAACATGGCCGCTCCTCGTGGAACTCGTCGCTTGAGGGGGAGGTGATGTCATGGACACAAAGAAAACCATCTTGAACCTTATCTTCTATGTCAATTTCTATATCTCATGATTGGTTCAGATTTTGGAAAAAACTAATGCTTCCATTACGTCTGGAATGTGCCAAAACCCTAAGATTGACTGTTTACTCACTCGATTCTGATATTCAAAGGTCCCATTTTGGATTCATAACATCATGATGACATCATCATTTCGCAACCGCCCTTGAGAACCGCCCTTGAAATCCTATATAAGGATGCTTGGGCCACATTCATAGTCACTCTTGCCAATGCCAGTCTTGGGAGATCAACGAGTCGTGACCTCCAAGTAAGTACTTTCAAGTTTCAGTTCAAGTTCTAGTCTTGTTTCTTACTCTAGTCTTGTCTAGTCTTGTATTGTGGACATCCTTTCTTGTCCTATTGTAATCTCGTAGTACGAGATCCTTTCTAGTTATTTCTTGTATCCAGTTCATATCCCAGAAGGGAATTCTTTTAATCCAGATATCTTGTCTCGTACCTACGGTCCCGCGTTGTGGGATCCCCTGTATCATCTCTGGTCGAGTTTTCCATACCTATCGGTCCCGGGTTGTGGGATGTCTTGTATCGATCGTATATTCTTGTATCATTTTCCCTTTGTGGGTGTTCTTGTAATCGTAAGTGTATTTCCGAAATCTTGTCTACTGTAGTCAGAGACCACAATCTAGTGCACCCCTGACATTTTGGCAAGATCTCCTGTATCATCTCTAGTCAAATTATTCATACTTATCAGTCGCGAGTTGTGGGACATCTTGTATCAGTCATGTATTCTTGTATTATTTTCCATTCGTGGGTGATCTTGTAATCAGAAGTGTATTTCCCAAATCTTGTCTACTGTAGTCAGAGAGCACAATCGAGTGCTCCCCTGACATTTTGGCAAGACTATCTTCATCAAGACCAGGCACCATGGATTCCCTATGCAAGGAGATTCAATCTACCATAAAGGACATGATGGACCATGTCCAAAAGATGAAAAGATTGCTACAACAGGATGATCGATCAGTTTCAAGTTATGCCTTGAATATCAAGATGTTGTTTTATGGAACTACATATCAAGAAGACTACATGGTTAATCAATTTCGAAGTGGCCTCAATCCTGAAGTCAAGTATCTCTTGCAATCCATGCCTCAAGCAAATACCTTGGAGGATGTTATCAATCAGGCAGTTCAATGTGAGAACCAATTATTCAAAGAAAGTCAAGCCCAAGAGCTAGAAGGGTTGAATAATCAAGACAATGCTCTTCAAGAATCCGAATCAAGAACCTTTGAAGCCCAAGGAGTCATTACAAATGATATGGAGTATGCATGTTATGAAGATATCAAGAAGGTAAAGGATAAGGAGGAGTTCATGTTCAATCAAGGAGGTGGGCTTACTCAACACTCTTCATCAAAGATCTTGGAAACACCACATCATTACACTAAAAGCTCAAAGGACCTATATTGTCATGAAGCTAAAGAAGCTCAAGGAAGACCCAATCCTTCACCACATTCCAAGATTAAGGATCATGAAGAATTCAAGGTTGATCATGTCTTAGATTCAAGAATCTCTCGAGGAGGATTGGAATGCTTTAGTCATTGGAAAGCATATGACATCAGTGCTCGTACTTGTGAATTTACAGAAAATCTTCAGAGAGCAAAAGTCAAGGTTTGAGAATTCCTTAAGAAGAATCCAATGAAACCGAAGCTAGTGAACATGGCCGCTCCTCGTGGAACTCGTCGCTTGAGGGGGAGGTGATGTCATGGACACAAAGAAAACCATCTTGAACCTTATATTCTATGTCAATTTCTATATCTCATGATTGGTTCAGATTTTGGAAAAACTGATGCTTCCATTGCATCCGGAACATGCCAAAACCCCAAGATCGACTGTCTATTTGCTGAATTCTGACACCCAAAGGTTCTGATTCAAATCGATGACATCATGATGACATCATCAAGTCGCAACCGCCCTTGGGAACCGCCCTTGAAAACCTATATAAGAAGGGGTTGGCCACATTCATAATCAGTCTTGCCAATGCCAGTCTTGGGAGCTCAAGGGATCCTGATCACCAAGCAAGTTCTAGTCTTGTTTCTTACTCTAGTCTTGTCTAGTCTTGTATTGTGGACATCCTTTCTTGTCCTATTGTAATCTCGTAGTACGAGATCCTTTCTAGTTATTTCTTGTATCCAGTTCATATCCTAGAAGGGAATTCTTGTAATCGAGATATCTTGTCTCGTACCTACGGTTCCGGGTTGTGGGATCTCTTGTATCATCTCTAGTCGAGTTTTCCATACCTATTGGTCCCGAGTTGTGGGACATCTTGTATCGATCGTATATTCTTGTATCATTTTCCCGGTGTTCTTGTAATCAGAAGTGTATTTCTGAAATCTTGTCTACTGTAGTTAGAGAGCACAATCTAGTGCTCCCCTAACACTCGTGTGTCTACTAGTGGTAATTGCTTTTTCCTTGGAGAGTCATGCATATCTTGGTTGATTAAGAAACAATCTACAGTGGCGACATTGAGTTGTGAAGCCAAGTATAGGGCAATTTTCATAGCTACAGTGGAGTGTATATGGTTGAGACACCTATTGATGGATCTTTGCATGGAGATTGATGCTGCTACGCGTATTCTCCCTGATAGTCAGAGTGCTTTGGCTGTTGCACCAAACCAAGTGTTTCATGCATGGACCAAACATATTGAGGTGCATTATCACTATGTGAGAGAGCACCTTCACTGCCAATTGGGAGCTTCGTAACTCCATTTCTTTACAATACCCTAGAAGGTCCAATTTGACCTTCATCCAATGTGCAAGTTGGGATCCCTATCAATTGAGTAATGCACGTTTAGCTTCTCCTCATAATGGAGGCCTTACAAAATGTGCATTAGTACATACAATCATGAGGGGTAGACATTGATCATATACTAGCCCTCCCCCTTAATGTTTTTCGAATAATAAATCAAGTTGGTCTCCGTCCTATGCCCATCTGTTGAAGATATCTATGGAGATGCTCTTTTCCAAGTGCCTTAGTGAATATGTTAGCACAATTTGCCTCTGTTCAAAAATATTCTACCTCCATAATTTCATCTTTTAATTAGTTCACAAACATAATGGTATTGTACTTCTATATGTTTGGTGTGAGCATAGATAGTAGGTTCTTTGTAACGGCCTTACAACCTTGATTATCACACTTAATTGCAATCACCATTTTTAATGGAAAGCCTAGACATTCTAGAATTCTCCTTAACCGAACTACCTCAGAAGAAGCAAAGTAAGCTACTTTGTAGTCTACTTCACTAGATAAGAGTGAGAGAGTTGGTTGTTTCCCACTTACCCAAGAAAATATTCTTGAACCAAGTAAGAAACAATATCTAGAAATTGATTTTCTAGAATCACAATCTCGAGCCCAATCTGAATCACAATATCTTTGAAGTGTATCACTTGTGGCATAATGAATACCAAAATCCAAGGTTCCTACAATCTACCTTAGAATTCACCTTCCAACATTCCAATGACCCTCCTTAGGTTTTTTTGAAAAACTTGCTAATTACTCCAACAACATAGCAGATGTCTCGTATAGTGTTGCACGAAATAGTAAGACTTCCAACAAGCTTCATATACTTCTAAGCATCAACATCAAGCATGCTATCATCCATAGATAGCTTATGATTTACATCCATAGGTAGGCTTATTCGTGTTGGAGTTGCACATCTATGGAAGCACGCAAACAACACATGGAAGAAGGAGAAGCTTGGAGCACAACACACAAGACTGAATGTATTACCACTAGAATGTACAAAGATAAGTATCCCATTAGGGCAATAGGCTTATATACAAGCGGGGGGAAAAAAACCTCCTAAAGAGGGAAAAAAGTGTCACCGTTGTCCTAGAGTGTTCACACACATCACTACCTTAATATATCAACAAATCCCCCCTGGGAGTGATGTAGTGAAGAAGCAATTGGCACTCATGTATAAGGAAGTGCCAAGCTATGTGGAATCAATCCACAAAAGGAAGTAAGCCCAAATCTTTGTGGAAATCTTCAAACTTCTCCTTAGGCAGAGCCTTTGTAAAAAGGTCTGCAATGTTCTCCTATATGGGCACATGCCAAGCTGATCTCCCCATCAAAGAACCTCTCCCTGACATAATGATAATGCACCTCAATGTGCTTAGTGCAAGCATGGAACATAGGGTTTCTTGCAACTTCCAATGCACTCTGACTGTCAGTGAAGATGGTGGTGGTAGAAGACTAACCAACACCCAAATCAGCCATAAGGCGTCTAAGCCACACACACTCAATAGTTGCTGTGAAAGCTATCCTACACTCAACCTCACAATTGGAAGTGGCCATAGTAGCCTGCTTCTTGCTCACCCAAGATATACATAGGTTACCAAGCATGAAGCAAAAACCACAGGTGGACACACAAGTTTCATAGCAACAAGCCCAATCACTATCAGAAAAAGCATGCAAATCTAGCGGTAGTGATCCCCCTTGGGATAAATTAATCCAAGTAGCGGGGTATCACTCAAGTAGCAAAAGCTACGCTTAACCGCATGCCAATGCTTGACACGTGGGCAACACATAAACCTGCTCATCTGTGAGACAAAAAACTGAATATATGGTCGAGTAATGCATAAGTAAATAAAGCATGCAACAACCTGCTGATAGAAAACAACATCAAATGCATCTCTAGCATCATGAAGACTCAATCGTAAACCTGTCTCCATAGGAGTGGAAATAGGCTTATAGTCTTCAAGGCCAAAACGCTACAATAATGTGTCAATATATTTCCTTTGACACAAATCCATTCCACCATCAACTTACATAAACTCAATGCCCAAATAATGATGCAAATGCCCCAAATCAGACATCTCAAATGAGGCATGCAAATCAGCCTTAAAATCAGTAATATGCATGTCATGAGGACCAGTGAGCAGCATGTCATCAACATACACCACAATGATCAGAAGCACATCATTAGCACGCTTAACATATAAGGTGCTTTCAGTTGGATTGTTCTCAAAACCATGTTCAATGACATAGGCATGTATCTTTTCATACCAAGCATGTGGTGCTTTCTTTAAACCATATAATGCCTTCTTTAGCCTGCACACCTAGTTTTCATGCCCTTTCTGCACAAAGCCATAGGGCTAAAAAATATACACTTCTTCATGCAAGTCACCATTCAGAACTACTATT
Source organism: Ceratopteris richardii (assembly GCA_020310875.1). Classification (NCBI taxonomy): domain Eukaryota; kingdom Viridiplantae; phylum Streptophyta; class Polypodiopsida; order Polypodiales; family Pteridaceae; genus Ceratopteris; species Ceratopteris richardii. The sequence continues at coordinate 73,433,270 of CM035432.1, read as the reverse complement.
TTAATGTCCAACTAATGTACATTCCAACCATGATGAGCTGCAAGTATGCAAATGCTATGAACAGTAGTCATTTGGCAAGTAAGAGCAAAGTTTTCATCAAAATCAATGCCTCTTTCCTGCACATAACCCTTTGCAACAAGCCTAGCTTTATATCTATCAATTGTTCCATGATTTCTATGCTTCAGCTTGTATACCCACTTAGTGCCAATGGCCTTCTTGCCAAGAGGCAAGTCACATAGAGACCACGTACCATTTTTCATGAAAGCATCATATTCAGATTGCATTTCAGCCATCCAATGTTCATACTTTTGTGCTTCATCAAACAAAACAGTTTCAATCTCATCACAAAGACTAGAGGTAGCCATAGCATAGCAATTTGATGCAAAAGAGGCACTATGAGAGCCTGACCAAATATGATATGATAGAGGTGCATCTAATTTGTTGTCATGCAAGGTCTGCAACAACCATTTTGGCGTAGTTTTTGCTTGCTCAATATGAGGTCTCTCATCAACAAGTGCATCATGTAAATCTGCATAAAAAATGGAATGATCTGCATCATCACATGAAACCTGTAAAGGCTAAGAAGTTGCCTCATTCAGACCAGCACTAGACTATCCACCTATATCATACATGTCTTTTGAGCTAATAGGTGTCTCCTTAGTACATGAAAGCAATGGCTGAATGGAATCTTCCACAAGAAATGCATTAAAGTCAGAAGACATATATCCCCCCCCCCCCAATCATAACGGAGGGTGCAAATTCTACATGCTGACATATTTTTAGCTAAAACTAGAAATTGTTTGAGGCACATAAACACTTCCGACTTTTCCTTCAATGGATGTACCCATGCAAGCTTGGAAAAATCATCGCTGAAAGTCACGAAGTAAAGATAGTTCCCAAAAGAAGGTGTCTGCATAGGATCACACACTCACTATGCACAAGCTGCAATTTTTGAGTAGCCTGAACTGAACCATCTTTTGGAACGGAAGAACGCTGCATTTTGCCCAAAATACAACCTTCATATACATGTTTACTGGGTGCCTCAAGTTTGGGAAAAGAGGACACCATTTCAGATTTCTGCAGGCATAGCAAACTAGCTAAATTCAGATGACCAAAGCATGCATGCTAGTCTATGAGCTTATACAACCCAAGACATAAAATGCCAGAAGCAATAATGACATCGCCATTTGACAAATCATGGACTGTACATCTGTCATCAATAAATTTTACAACCAAGCCAATCTTGGCTAATGCAAAAACTAATAACAAATTTTTCTTGATCCCTAGCACAAACAAAGCATCTGACAAAGTGAAAGAACTACCATCGACAGTAGTCAAAATGACCTTACCAGCTCCCATAACAGGATAGGAGGAGTTGTTGGTGCATGTAACAGTATTCCCTGTAGGGGCAGGCTTGGGTGAAGAGAAGAGACTACGCTACAAGGTAATATGTTTGGTTGCCCCACTATCAAAGTACCAAACATCTGTATCTACAACATACATGCACTCCTCATGAGAAGATGGGTCAAAACTGCAAACCGTATTAAACGCCCATTCTTCTTCCTGCACAAGATTAGCAGACTCTATTTTTGGTGTAGAGGCCTCTACAACAACCATTCCAGTCTCTGTCTTCTTTGCCTCTTTAACAGCCAATTTTGGACAGCTCTCAATGACATACTCATTTCCTTTACAGTATTTGGAAAACAGTTTCTACTTTTCTAACTTCTTCTCATCTTTGTCTTCCTTCTTTGAATGTGTAGTGTTTGCAGATTTCTGCTTACTACTAGAAGAGCTCCATTTGCCTTTGCCCTTCTGACTAGCCAAGAAAGCTTGATCTACAACATGCATAATAGACTTGTTCTACCTAGACTAGTCTTCCTGCAACAGAACAGAGAGTACCTCCTCAAATTTTTCAAATGCCTTACATCATCAAAGGAAGAGTAGAAGCAAAACTCAGATATGAGTTAGGAAGACCATTCAGAATGGTGTGCACAAGTGAACTATCTGGTATAACTTAATCTGGTACAATGTCATAAGTGTATCCCAAGCATCCTTAGCTGTTTTGCAAGAGTGAATGTGAGGAACAATGGCACGTTTGATAGATAAAGCTATCAATGCATGTGCCTGAGCATCTATACCATCCCAACAAATTTTCTCTATAGTAGGTGCAATAGAAAAAATAGCATGAAAAGGAATCTGCAGAATATCCTCATCTTCAACACCATCTCCATCAACTCGAGCACCTGTATTTGTAGTACTTGTATTCGCAAGTGTAAGAGGACATCTTTCAACACCCTGCACAATATTCCATAGTCCTTTTTTCGACCAATACACGATGCATCATATAAGCCTATAATGGGTAGTTGGTACCATCCAACTTATCCTCAACAGACAACATATGGAATACATCACTACTTTCAGCCATGGCCAGTGACTAAAATACCTTGATGTAGAAAATTGATTGTATCTCAAAAAGTTGAACAGAATTGCCTAGACAAATTGTACTAAACTTGTAGCAGACTTCAAGATGCTTATATTGACGAATTGAAACTGGTATATACCTTTGGCACAAAAAGTCTAAATAGCATGCATAAGCGCAACGATAGCGTATGTCGCTTATCTAATCATGGTAGTAAAGAATGTTTCAGGAACCTGAGGAACTCAAGAGGAAGAGGGATCAATAGAGGTGGCCATGGATCAAATAGAGGCAGATACATTGGATGCTACAACAATAACTACAACAACAATTACAACAACAACAACTATCAAAGTGGCCATAGAGGAAGAAGAGATTACAACAACTATGCAGAGGACCAAAGTCAAGAAGATTCATTATTGATTATGAATCTATGAGTGAAGAAGGGTAAGGATGATGATCACATCTTTTACATTGATGCAAGATGCTCAAATCATGTAGCAGGAAATATGGCTTTACTTTTTGATTTGGAAGGTCCTCACAACAAACATGAAGTGCAAACAGGAGATGATACAAGGCACTCAATGGAGAAGATAGGTAACTTGAAGACATCAGATGGGAATATGGACCTCTTAAGCAAAGTCTTGTATGTCCCTACAATTACCAAAAATTTAATAAGTGTTGGGAAGATTGTTGAAAAAGGATTGCATGTTAGATTCAACTGATTTGGAGCATATGTTGAAGACCCAAGGCAAGGCTTTAGAAGGATTTCCAAAGGAGAAAAGATAGGAAGGCTTTTCACTTTTAAAGTGGAAGATACAAAGAACATAGATTTATTTAGTTATGGATCTCAAACTCTTAGAGAGGTGGAGATATGCCACAAAAGGATTTCTCACATTGGTGAGAGGACACTCAAAAAAAATTGTAGGGACTAAAGTGTACTTGGCTTGCCTAATATCACAAGGCAACACATGATTTATAAGTGTGAAGCTTGTCAATTTGGCAAGGTTCACAGAAAAACTTTCAATAGGAAGGGATATGTGTATCAAAACCTTTTGGATCTAGTGCACACAAATGTGTGGGGTCCTAGTAAGGAGCCATCTATATTAGGCTCAAGATATTATGTGTCTTTCATAGATGATTATAGCATGTGGACCATTCTGTTTTCATGAAGACAAGGATGAAGTTTTTAATTGCTTTAAGAAGTATCTTGCTCTTGTTGAAAACCAAACAGGTAGGACTTTGAAAAGATTCAGATCAGATGGTGAAGGAGAATACTTCTCTTCTAAATTTAATGCCTACTTGCATGAAAGAGGCATTAAAAGGGAAGTCACTAAAAGGTATACACCCGAACTCAATGGCATAGTAGAGAGGAGAAACAGAGCTATTGTTGAGGCCGCAAGGTCCATGCTCAATTAAAAGTGATTGCCAAACTACCTATGGGTAGAGGCTATGTCTACAACCACATATCTCTAAATAGACTTCCATCTAAGTCACTAGATGGAACCACACCATATGAAATGTAGAATGGAAGAAGAGCTAGTCGAGAGCATTGTAAAATCTTTAGATGCTTAGCCTATGCTCACATTCCTTCTCAAGTAAGAGGGAAATTGGATCCCAAGGCAGAGAAGTGCATATTTATTGGTTATGACCAAAACCAAAAAGGATATAGATTATATAGTCCAACTAGTGAAGGATTTTGTGTTAATAGAGATGGATTTTGAGGAAGTGTATATGGCTCAACCTCCTAGATATGAGGATGCACGCCATCCTAACTATGTACCCAAATTAAAGAAAGCCTTGTATGGATTGAAGCAAGCTCCAAGAACTTGGAATTTCACATTGCTGCCTTATTTGCTGGACCAAGGATTCAAAGCTAGCAAGGCAGATACCTCTTTGTTCATAAAGAGGAATGGATCTGAAGTGATCCATCTGTGTGTATCTTGATGATATATTATCACAGGGAATGATCTTGAAGGAATCAAACAAGTAAAGAATCAAATGAAGGAGGAGTTCAAAATAAAGTGATCTTAGACCACTCACTTATTTTCTTGGATTGGAGTTAATCTACACATGTTCAGAGATATAAATCACACAAAGGAAGTATGTGCATGACATGCTCATCAAGTTCAAGATGGAAAACACCAAGTGTGTAGGTACACCTATGGAGAAAAATCATTACTTTAGCACTTATGACGGAGAGCCAATTGAAGACATCACAAGCTATCAAATCTTGGTTGGAAGTTTGAGCTATTCAACACTCACAATGGTGGATATATGCTATAATGTTAGCATATTGAGTCAGTTTATGCATAAGTCGAGAAGACCACATATGGAAGCGGCCAAGAGACTCCCCAAGTACCTAAAGGGGACCATGAATGAAGGTTTGTTTTATCCATTTACTTCAGATATTGAGCTAAAGGCCTACTGAGATGCGGATTGGGCTGGATCTAGAGATGATAGAAGAAGCACATCCATGTATGTATCATTTGTAGGTTCAAAAATGATTTCTTGGTCATCCAAGAAGCAACCAACAGTGGCATTATCTTCTATTGAAGCCTAATATAGAGGTTTGGCTAATGCAACTCAAGAAATCATGTGGTTAAAATCTTTCTATACAGATCGTGGACTTCATTCTTCAATACCTCACATTTTTTGTGACAACACAAGCTCCCTACATCTTGCAGCTAATCGGGTATACCATGCTAGAACCAAGCATATTGAAGTCCACTACCATTATGTAAGGGAGAAGCTAATGAGCAAGGATATTCACCTATCCTATGTCTCTACAAACATGCAATGTGCCGACATCTTGACTAAAGCTCTTGATGGTACAAAATTGAGTAGATTCAAGTTGATGATTGGCTTGTAGGAAATCAAAGACAATTGAAGACTTACTTGGAGGCCAAACATGTTAAGCTTGAGGGGGAGCTTTTGGTGAATTTTTACCCAAGCCTACATGCTTGATATGATTTGATTTATGTTCATTTGTAGTCATATGTGTAGACATATGAACACCTCTTGTAAAAGAGTACATTTTATCTCATGTAATTGTGAAAGAAAGAATGGCTTAAGTCATACATGCTTTAAAAAGGAATTTCATGGCTCCAACTACCTAAAACCACGAATCCACCAGCTGAGAGAATATCTCCTAATTCTTAGCATCACTTTTAGGTGAATTTATTTGAACTTAAATTCAAAACTACTATTTATTACCAATGTGGTCGTAATTATATGCGAATCTATAGATTCATCATTTACTTCTTCTCTATTTTATTCTATGTTATACTCACTCAAAACATTACTTTCAGAAGCACATATCTCGGTCTGTATGTAAGCTTTTTAGACTTTTAAAGTGCATTGGATTGCTCTCAAAGTCTAGTTTATGTTCACAAAATTTCATGGTCATTGGATTTACCGTTTGTGAGAAATCTATGTTTTTCTACTCACTCCTCAAATCTCTATAGAGCCCCAAAAATGGCAAGAGTGTTCCAGATTTTGCTAGATCTTTTTCTCAGTGCTTAGTTGATCAATTGAAGTTTTTTAACTTGGATTAGAAAGCTATATAACTCTATTTGCTATGTCCAAAAGGAGGCTTTCCAATTCCTACCAGCTTTAGAGCACTATTCATTTTTTCAAGCAGGTGTATGTAGAAAAATAGCAAGTTTTGGGAGCTAGTCATTTTGCAACTAGTCTGTCTTGACTCAAACTTTTGAAATACTTGTTGCAAAACACTTGGGTGATTTTTTTTGAGGGTTTAGGAAGCTCAATTGGTCTACTAACCAACTTTGAAGTCTTAGTTGGCTGGTGTGAAGCTGGTTGTAGAAGCACCAACTCATCATCAGATTGCATCCACCATCTCTCTTTACACTTCGAGCCAGCTCTTCCCATGTTATAATAACACCAACTATAGCCAATTGATCTTCTAGATGTTTTATGTGTTTGATAAAATCTTGATCCTTTTTGGAATCAGAATTCTTTTTATTTGCTAGCTCATTTTCTAGATTTTGTATCCTGGTGTGGTTCTTGATCTCATACTAACAAGCCAATATGCCCCAAGCCTCATGTGCTTTAGGAGTATGTTGAAATAAAGTAAGCAAAAAATCACTTACACTAGCGTCAATTGTACATGATGCATCATCATTTTGCCTCTTCCAAGCTTGTAGAAGATCTGGATCTAGCTGAGCCGTCACTCTTGAATTAGCTAGATCTTCAACTAGTATAGGCTTCCGATCCAATCTTGTCAGTCCCATGACATTTTCAAGTAATTCGTAGGAGCCCAAAATTTCATAAATTTTCAACTTCCAGAGCATATAGTTGGTTCCATATGGCTTCCCTTCACTGCATGCTAGTGGATGAATTCATATAGGTGTAGTATTAACATCCACTAGAGAACCAAGACCAATGTTTGAAGATGAAGCCATCATGTAATCAGTTGAATAATCTAATGATATTCTAGTATCATAGTAGGTTGAAATAGTGATACTTCTCAAGCTATTTGAACCTTATAGATCTGATACCATGTAAGATAATATTCACACAATATAGCAAAGGATCAGTAGCAGAGAAGATAATAGATATAGTAGAATCTCAACAATTTTCTACTAACATCAAATATAAAGATGATGGCATTGTCCACCTAGGCACTTTTTGTGCTTCATCAAATAAAAGAGGCTCATTCTCATCACAAAGACTAGAGGTAGCCATAGCATAGCAAACTAATGCAAAATAAGCAATATGAGATCCCCAATGAGTAGGATAGAGGTGCATCTAATTTGCTATCTTGCAAAGTCTACAAAGACCATTTAGGCATAGTTTTTGCCTCTTCTATATCAAATCTCTCATGAACAAGTGCATTATGTAAATGTGCATCAGGAATGGAATGATCTGCATCATCAAGTGAACCTATAAAGGCTAAGAAATCACCTCATGTGGACTAGCACTAGACTATCCACCTATAAAAAGAGCCATCAAAGTGTCATACACATCTTTGGAGCTAACTAATGTCTCCATAGTACATGAAAGTAATGCTTGAATTGCATCTTCCACAAAAACATCACAACTAACCCAAATTATTTTATTTTGTGGATTATCCACATGATAGTCTTTGCTTTTAGAACTATACCCAACAAAAATACATTTCACTCCTTTATCACCCAATTTCTTGCATTGTTGTTTAGACACTAATGCATATGCTAGACAACCAAAGACACAAAGGTGAGCAATAGATGGCTTGCAACTATGCAAAGCCTCATATGGAGTGATAAACAAAAATCCTTTAGTGGGACACATGTTAAGTACGTATGATGCACACATAACAACCTCAAGCCAAAAACTATGTGGTAAAGCCGGACTCTTAACCATATACCTTGCCATCTCAATGAGTGACATGTTCTTCCTAGCAAGGAGGAATGCTATGTTTTTCCCAAAATACATCCTTCATAGACATGTTTACGAGGTGCCTTAAGTTTGGGAAAAGAACACACCATTTCAGATTTCTACAGGCATAGCTGATCTTGGCTGATGTTGAAACTGATAATAGATTTTTCTTGATCCCTGGCACAAATAGAGCATTCAAGAAAGTAAAAGCACAAGGATCAGGAGTAGTAAGAATGATCTTACCAACTAAGTGAAGTGAAGAAACTATGTTGTGAGGTAATATGTTTTGGTTGCACCACTAACAAAGTACCAAACATCTGAGTCTATTGCAGACATACACTATTCATGAGAAGATGAGTCATAACTGCAAATAGTAGTAAATATCCATTCTTCATTCTACACAAGATTTGTAGACTCCGATTTGATCCCTCTACAACAACCATTCTAACCTCTTTTTTCTTTGCCTCTTTTGAAGCTAGTTTTGGATAGCTCTTTATGAAACAATCATTTTCTTTGCAATATTTGCAAACCAATTTTCGCTTTTCTGTTTTCTTCTTGTCTATGTCATCCTTCTTTGATTGTGCAGAATTAGTAGATTTCTTCTTACTAATAGATGAGCTCCATTTAGCTTCACCCTTCTGGCTAGCTAGGAAAGCTTGATCATTAACACACATATTGGCCCTATTTTGCCTAGATTGATCTTCCTACAACAAAACAAAGACTAAATTCTCAAATGTTAAGGCATTTGGATTGCCTTTCATCATCAGTCTAAATTTGAGATGAATCTAGAAGACTCATTCAAACTAGTTTGCATAAGTGAACTGTTTAGAAAGACTTCATCAGTAGAAATCAACTACTCCCTCAAATCTTTGATCTTTGTCAAAGAACTCTCCATGGAACCTCCTTCATTCATGTGCTCACTCTCCAACTATTTTCAGAGGTAAGCAACACAAGCTTCATTCCTTGCTTCATATAAAGTGGTAAGTATATCTCAAGCATCCTTCATTGTTTTGTAGGAGCGGGATAATTGCACGTTTGACGCACAAGGCTATCAATGCATGTGCCTGAGCATCTCTACCATCCCAATGAAGTTGCTCTATACTAGGTGCCGCAAGAACCATAACACAAATAGGAACCTAAAGAACATCATCTTTAATGCCATCCGCATCTGCTTCAATAACTATATCTGCAATTGTAGTAGGACATATTTCAACACCCTACACAACATTCCATAGTCCTTTTGTGACCAATACATGAAGCATCTTACATGCCCATAATGGGTTATTGGTACCATCCAACTTATCCTCAACACACAATATATGGAATACGTCACTCATTTCAGCCATGGCCACTCTCTAAAATACCCAGATGCAAAAAAATGTTTGTATTTCAAAAAATTGAACATAATTATTAGGGATTAAGCTTAATTCTGTTCTTGTTTAAGGGGACAAAGTGCATTTAATAGGGCACTTTTTAGTAGGCAGGAGTAGGCTTTTTTTTTGGATTCAGTAGGCCTCTCTCTTTCTTCTTCTAGAGAGAGAGAAAGAGAATCTACTTTCCACATCATCAAACTCGTACATGTATTTGAATAAAAAAATGAGTTTTTTTTTAAGTCTCATTTTTAGTGTATATTAACTCAAAAAGGCCTATTTTTTAATATATATGTCAAAAGTCACTTTTTTTGGGCCCATTTTTTGAAGTTTCTTTTAGAAAAAGTATAATTTTCAAACTCCCTCCAAAAGTAAGTGCCACATCCAATCCGTGACTATGCTTCCCCCAAAAAATGACTTTTTTCAAATTTCATCATTTTCAGCCATACAAAGTGGAAAAATACACTTTAACCCATACACATACAAGAAAACACATTTTTTGAGCAAAACATGTGCTTTAGAGTCCCTTCCTATCAGTTTTTCATCTTTGTTTTTGATATTGTTGGTCATTAGCAAAGATGGTGTTGACATGTATCACAAACTTCATAGTAGAACGTCCTTATGCTCCTGCATCAACAAGCATCCATGTTCGTGTGCCTAGATGGTTTGCTCAAAATACACGATTCAACAATGATGCTGTTGTGGAAATATACTCTAACAACAACTAAATCAACTAGCAAGACCACCAAGATGAAGAGAGAGCACTCTCCACCCATCCAACGCCACCCATATATATACCTCAAGACCAAGGGGGAAATGTGAGGAGAACTTGCCAAGTGTCCTCTCCACATGGATGCTAATCCAAGGCCTTCTAACCTTGGAAATCACATGGAATCACATGGATCTCACATGGATTCTAAAAGGACTTCTCCCAAGCTTGTATGTACAAGTCTCAAGACTTGAGAGGCCTCCCTTGGGTTAAATATCATACTCTTAGGAAATATCAATCCTAAGGGTCAAAACCCTTCAATTGGGAGCAAATAAATCCAAATAACTCAAGGGTTCAAACCACACTCTTGGAGACACTTTCCCAAGGGTTTCCCAATAGAATCCAAGGGTTCTCCAAGTGGTTTTGGACCCTCAAAACCCATGTCTTTGGCTACTTTGACCCATACTTATACAACATTCTTCCCCCCTTTAATTTTTTCGTCCTCGAAAATGTGTATAGGTATATTATGTGAAGTATTCCCCCGTGCACCATGATCTGTACTCTGAGCATGGTCATCTTTGTCTCTAGATTCATTTCCAGTAATCAGATAAAGGTTAATTCCTACCTTAATCTGAAAGGAAAGGAATCACAATCCCTGCCCCAAATCACTTTCTCTTAGTCCACTTGAATGTACATGCATGTCTTGTACCTATGGACTAGTGAAAAGGGTGGACTTCTTTGGTGGTCTTTTTCTTTTGGCACTTTCGCAAACCTTGAGCTCCATAAAATAATATATTTCACTACACTTTGTACTTCCGTAGAAATTTATAATTTCAGGAGTCTATGATAGAGATCCTATCTCTATCTTGAAAGGGCCAAAAATTGGATTCGTCTTCCACTTTCGACAGAAAGGAGAGGAATCTTCATATGTTCTGAACTTAACTTATTCTTTTATAGTCCTTTTCAAATACAAATATACTTTATTTGTATTTTCCAGGACTTAGCTAAAGATATGAACTTAGCAAAGTGGGTCTAGCGAGTCCCTCTCGAGACATGCTCAATAAAATGAGGAGAAATACTATCTTCTCATTCATTGGCAACTTAGGTGGACTTATTTCAATCATCCAGGTTTTCTTGAAACATAAAGTTCAAGTATTCCGAATGACAATATACCCAATTTTAAAAGTTCATGTCTACAAGTGGATCCCTATCTTGATCATCTTTGATTCTCTTGGATTAATTCTCAGAATAGAGTTTTAATCCTTTTGGAAGTTTTAACATTCAAGACTTAGATCCAAATATGACTTCAGGAATTGGAATTATTTGGTAGACCATTCTTCTAAGTCTCTACCCCATTTGTTCATCTTAGCTTTGTTAAAAATAAAGAAGTAAGCTCGTATATATTTTTGCAAAAAGGATTTTCTTCAAGTAGAAGGAAAATACAAAAATGAAAAATAGAAGCATTTACTTCAGCAAGTAGTGGAGGCCAAAAGAGAATCATTCAAAAGAGAATCAAATCCAAAATCTGAATTGTAAGAGGAGTGGCTGTCCAAAGTAGTGGAGAAATGATGGAGAAGAGCTCTCAAACTCATCATGAGAGTTTTTGGTCACTTGGCTATAAACGAAGCAAGGGAGGACACTCAAGCAGAGAGAAAGAAGGCGTGGAAGCTCCCTTGTATCTACTTCATTTGGTTTGAGTCATTTCGTTCAGTTCACTCTCACAGCTATGTCCAGCCGCACATCCATTTTTGGGTAGTCTACTTGTGAGAGTCATATTTCTCAACATATGTATCCACATTTAGTGTTTAAACGTTCGTTGGAAAGCTTATCTTGAGTACTTCCTCTGTCTCGAACAGTTTTATGAAATTCTTTATGCTCTCTGAGTTATTCAGGTTTTAGTGAAGTCCAGTTTTCAGCCTAACTGAGTGGACAGGTAGTCTGTTTTGAATCAAATAGTTGACAACTCAAATCTACTCCAAATTGAGTGTTTGATATCTCATTTGAAAGCTCTAGGTGTCTAGTTTGAGTGACCAAAGTTTCAAGTTCATTGGATATTTCAGTTGGTACCAGTTTTCATTTGAAGGTTCTGCTGTTGGCAAGAGTCTTCATCCTGAGAAGGTCTTCTACACTTTCCGCTGCGATTAGGAGAGGAATTCTCCAACATTTGGTATCAGAGCATTGGAGTTTGAAGAGGCAAAGCATTGGAACTAAACTGAAGCAAAGGGAAAGCTACAAATCAAGGGGGAGCTTCGTGAATTCAAGAGAGAGCGCCACAACATACTTGAGGTAAACTTCAATCTTGGAAGTTTTCAATGGCTGATTTAGGACAACAAGTTGAGAAGTTAGACAAAGACAATTTTCAGTCTTGGAGGTATAGAATGATAAATTACCTGAAAGGTAAAGGTTTATGGGGTTTAGTTAGTGGAGATGATCCACAACCGGTAGACCTTGAAGATCCCAACATTACTCCGGCACAAAGGAGACAATTTGCTGATTGGGAAGAGAGGAATCGAAGGGTGATGTTCCTCATCTCACAAGTTATTTCTAACACTATGATTGGTCATGTGCAAAGCTTAGAAACAGCCAAAGAAGTTTGGGAAGCATTGGAGAAGGTGTATGCTACCTCAACAAGGTCTCGGAGGATGCAACTCAAGAACGAGCTCAACAACATGAAGAAAAGCTCAAACCAAAGCATTAGTGAGTATACATTGAGGATTAAGGAGCTTCGAGATCAACTAGCATCAGTTGGATGCAAGATAGAAGAGGAAGACATCGTCCAAACAGCCCTCAATGGCTTGAGGAGTGAAGAAAAGTGGAAGCCCCTCATCACAAACATCCTTTATAGAGATCCTCTACCAACATTCGACGAAATTATACCAAATCTTGTGGCTGAAGAGGTTGCTCAACAAGGAGAAGGCAACAAAGGTAAGGACAGCCATAGTCAAATGTTATATGCAGGAAGAGGTAGAGGAAGGAACTCAAGAGGAGGCTCGAGAGGAAGAGGAAGAAGCTACAACAATACAAATTTCAGCCAACACAACTCGGACGACAACAAGGACAACTCAAATGACAACACACATGGAAGAGGTCGAGGAAGAAATAGAGGAAGAGGTCGAGGTTCATACAATCCTCATAAAGGTATAACATGTTATCATTGTGGTAAACTAGGACATTATGCAAATGATTGTTGGCAAAAGAATGGAAGGCTGAATGGAGGCAACCAAAGGAGCCAAAATAACTATGCGAGTACATCAAGTGAAGGAGACAAGCAAACCATGCTTGCCATGAAGCATGACTACAACAACTCGAGAAGTGATGACCAAAAATGGTTCATAGATTCAGGTTGCAGCAACCATATGACATGCCAAGGAGATTTGTTCACAAAGCTACAAGCTCCAAGTGGAAAAGGATGTGTAGAGACCGGCGATGAAACTCAACACGCAATTGAGCATGTTGGAGATATCAAGCTTGGAGACAAGAAGGTATTGGCTGATGTTCTTCATGTTTCTACTATTGTAAAGAATTTGATTTCAGTAGGACAAATGGTAGAGAAAGGATATCATGTTATCTTCAATGAAAAAGGCTGCTTTATAAAGAATCCAAAAGAAGGATTCAAGATCATTGCTCAAGGAAGGAAAGAAGGAAGGATGTTCACTTTGGACATTCAACAACCGCATGGAAAGGTGATGTATATTCAGTTTGGAAACAAGAGGATAGCTGAAATCGATTTGTGGCACAAAAGGTTTGGACATATCAACATTCCCAAGCTCAAGGACATGAGCAACCATGAAGTGGTAAGAGGTCTTCCAAGATTCAATGATGCCGGACTACATGAGTTTTGTGAAGCATGCCAACTAGGAAAGCAAACTCGACAACCATTCAAGAAAAGCAACTATGTGGCAAGGAATGTCCTCGACTTGATACACACGGATGTATGGGGACCATCACAACAACCATCAGTGGCTGGTAATAGATATTTTGTCACTTTTATTGATGATCATTCAAGGAAAGTATGGATGTTTTGCATAAAACAAAAATCAGATGTGTTCTCCATGTTCAAGAGATTTAAAGCACAGGTAGAAAAGGAAACAGGACGCTACATAAAGACCTTGAGGTCCGATGGAGGAGGAGAATATTTCTCCAAAGAATTTTCAGACTTTCTTTATGAAAATGGAATCAAGAGACAATTTACATGTAGGTACACACCTCAACAAAACGGAATAGCTGAAAGGAAAAATCGACATATCACAGAAGTTGCAAGATGCATGCTCAACGAAATGAAGATGCCACTAAACTATTGGGTTGAAGCAACTAGTACGGCCGTTTATTTGATGAACAAGTGCACAACGGCTGGAGTGCATAATCTAACTCTCGAGGAGGTTTATTCCGGTAGGAAGCCTGACCTTACACATCTCAAAGTTTTTGGATGTGTGTGTTATGTTCACATCCCTCAAGAACTAAGGACAAAGATGGAGGCAAAGTCCGAAAAATGTATTTTTATTGGATATTCATCGGAGCAAAAGGGATATAGGTGCTACAATCCGGTGACAAAGGAGCTACGAGTCTCACGAGATGTGGTATTTGATGAGCTAAGACCATGGTTTGGAGACAAAGGGAAAGAGAAGACTCTTGAAGAAGATTGCGAAGATGATGAAGGTGCTGTCCAAGAAGAATTTCAGCAAACAAGCACTCAAATGTCAGGTCCAGAAGCTTCTACATCACTTGGAGAAAGCTCAACATGGAAGGGGAGGCTAAGGAGTCATTCCTCATCACCAACATCAGCTTATGAAAGATCTAAAGCCGAAAGTGCTGCCCAAAATAGTGATTCAAATACAAGTGAAGAAGAGTATGAAGAGGTGATCACACCGAAGGTAAAGTTGAACCGATTGAAGAAGCAATGTTCAAAAGGAAATGAAAGGAGGTCTTCAAGAGCAAGGTATCCAATTGAAAGGCTGAGCTATGATAGTTTTATTGCAAAACATTTTGCATATATGACACAGGTGGTCAAAGATAAAGAACCGGATGCATATGAAGAAGCATGTACACAAAAAGAATGGCAAGAAGCTATGCAAGAAGAGATGAAAGCTCTCAAGGACAATCACACATGGGAGCTAGTTCCAAAGGTTGAAGGTATGAAGATTGTTCCAAATAAATGGGTGTTTAAAATAAAGAGAAATGCTGACAGCTCTCTAGCAAGGCATAAAGCTAGACTAGTAGCAAAAGGATTCAAGCAAACTCACGGCATCGATTATGAAGAGACTTTCAGCCCGGTTGCAAAGATGGGAACAATTAGAACCTTGATTGGAGTGAGTGCAGCAAGGAGATGGCCATTGTACCAACTCGACATAAAAAATGCTTTTCTCAATGGTGAACTTCAAGAAGAGGTATACATGAGTCAACCGATTGGATTTGAAGACAAAAAGCATCCAAATTTTGTTTGTAGATGTGGGTATAGTCCAAGTAATGCAGATCCCTCTCTCTACATGAAGAAAGAAGAAGGCAAGCAGGTATATATTTGCATATACGTTGATGATCTCATCATAACAGGAAGTAATGTTACAGGAATACAAGAGATCAAAAGGAAACTCGATAAGGAGTTTAAAATTTCAGATCTTGGTGAGCTGAAATACTTTTTAGGCATTGACATAGTCTATGGGAAAGATGGCATTTACTTAATGCAAAGAAAGTACCTATTGGATGTTCTTTTCAGATTTGGAATGAGTGAATGCAAACCACTCACTCAACCTATGGACACAAATGTGAAGCTATGCTCAAATGATGGAGAGAAGTTACATGATGTAACTACATACAGGAGTATTATAGGTTCATTGATCTATGCTACGATCACAAGACTAGATTTGTGTTATATTGTTGGAGTTCTTTCTCAATTTATGCAAGCTCCAACAAGTGAACATTTAAATTCAGCCAAACGAGTGCTAAGATATGTGAAGCACACTGTCAATCATGCATTGTTTTATAGATATGATGAAGAATTGCAGGTAAAGGGCTTCAGTGATGCTCATTGGGCTGGTTCCAAGGAGGATAGAAGATCCACTTCAGGTTATGTGTTCATGATAGGTAGCAAACCTATCACATGGAGCTCAAAGAAGCAACCTACTATTGCACTATCATCTACAGAAGCTGAATATAGAGGTTTAGCCTTTGCAACTTGTGAAGCTATGTGGATTAAGAAGCTCTTGGCTGATCTTGATGTGCAGGTGGAGACCATTCCAATTTATGGTGACAACATGTCAAGCATTCACTTGACAAACAATCCAATGTTTCATGCACGAAGCAAGCACATAGAAGTGCATTATCATTATGTTCGAGAAAAAGTTTTGAGCAAGGATGTGGATATAAAGTTCATTGGAACTAATGACCAGGTTGCAGACATGCTTACAAAGTCCCTCGATGCTTCTAAGCTCAAGAGGTTCAAGGACGACATCAACTTACAAGATATGGTTGAAGGTGCAAGCTCACATGTGAGCTTGAGGGGGAGTGTTAAAAATAAAGAAGTAAGCTCGTATATATTTTTGCAAAAAGGATTTTCTTCAAGTAGAAGGAAAATACAAAAATGAAAAATAGAAGCATTTACTTCAGCAAGTAGTGGAGGCCAAAAGAGAATCATTCAAAAGAGAATCAAATCCAAAATCTGAATTGTAAGAGGAGTGGCTGTCCAAAGTAGTGGAGAAATGATGGAGAAGAGCTCTCAAACTCATCATGAGAGTTTTTGGTCACTTGGCTATAAAAGAAGCAAGGGAGGACACTCAAGCAGAGAGAAAGAAGGCGTGGAAGCTCCCTTGTATCTACTTCATTTGGTTTGAGTCATTTCGTTCAGTTCACTCTCACAGCTATGTCCAGCCGCACATCCATTTTTGGGTAGTCTACTTGTGAGAGTCATATTTCTCAACATATGTATCCAAATTTAGTGTTTAAACATTCGTTAGAAAGCTTATCTTGAGTACTTCCTCTATCTGGAACAGTTTTATGAAATTCTTTATGCTCTCTGAGTTATTCAGGTTTTAGTGAAGTCCAGTTTTCAGCCTAACTGAGTGGACAGGTAGTCTGTTTTGAATCAAATAGTTGACAACTCAAATCTACTCCAAATTGAGTGTCTGATATCTCATTTGAAAGCTCTAGGTGTCTAGTTTGAGTGACCAAAGTTTCAGGTTCATTGGATATTTCAGTTGGTACCAGTTTTCATTTGAAGGTTCTGCTGTTGGCAAGAGTCTTCATCCTGAGAAGGTCTTCTACACTTTCCGCTGCGATTAGGAGAGGAATTCTCCAACAAGCTTAGCCTGTTCTTCCAATGAGAATTAGTACTTACGATCTTGAACCAACTATGGTTTAGATAGTTATGTATACTAACCTCAAAGGTCATCAAAGCTTTGCAAAGAGAAACAAATCTTAATAAATCGATTTCTTCAAATCCTTAAAATTGAGGAACAATACTTTATCAAAACACCCTCTAGATTTCCTATTGGATGGAGTTGAGATCATTCAAGTTTTGCAGCTTTCATTCCAAGGATTTGCAAGAAAGATACCTGTTTCTAGGCATCATATCTCAAGTCTTGCTAGGAACATTCTTGAATCACTTGTTCTCACCAAAGATTCAAAAAAAGATCTTTTACAGATCATTCTTTCATTCAAGACTATTATACTTGAATAGGCTTGACTTACTTTTGGAGTTTAACTTCGTAAACTCCCAAAATTCTTTACCCTCTTACTTATCCAAATTTATTGTTCCACATAAAATTTGGCTATGCATTTTATTAAAAAATGCATCTGTTCTAAGAGGATAAAGGATATCCTTTTCTAGAGTAGATTTCATGTTCATTCTATTTACCCTTTTGTTCATACAACTAAGTGTATTAAATTGGTTTGAGGAGGTAGATTTCTACACCTCATAATGAACCTAAGACCTTAATCTAAATGGTCTTATCTTTACGGCTTATCTTGATGTTTCCTATTGGATCTTAAGTCTATTTTCTCTCTGGCCATCAGAGAAGACTCCCAATGGGAGTTAGTACTCACTGTCCCATACCAGGGAGTTCTTCCTCCAATCCATAGAACTACATCCTTAACCTTTCCACATTCTTTGCCCTTATCTTTTCAATGCTCTTTGATTATTTACCATGATCATCAATTCCATCTTGGAACTCCTTGGCATCATTTTCATGAGAGAAAGACTAAGGTTTCTAATGTCAATTTATTCAAAGGTCTATTTAGTTTGACCTTTGAACTTTACTTGGTATCGAACTATAAAAGGGTTTGATCTTTTTTATCAATGTAGGCCTCTCATTATCCAATCATAAAGGGTTGGATATATTTGACCAAATTAGTTCACTTGACTTTCCCAAAATTCCTCTATCTAATTTATCATGAGATAAGATCAAGTCTTACCTCCTTTAGATCCCTTTTTTTTCAATGATATTTACCCATGGAATTTTCTTGGAATCTTCAACTCATACCTTCACGAGTTGATATCTTTGCTTAAGTCTTCAACATCATGTTGATGTTCTTCAAACCATTTACTATTCTCCTTTTAGGGATCAACAATTATATGTCACCCCTTTTGACTTAAGCAAGTTGTCATGCTTACTGATCCAAAGTTTGGACCCATCTTTATACATTCTCGAATTCCCTACTCTGATTATACTTCAAACCTTTGGCTAGCTTAATTTACTTGCCAAATTGGAATTCTTTAATGAATTCCCTTCTTACCTATCTGGTTCTTATTTTGTTTGAGATTTAACTCAAACATACTTAGGTACTTGGACATCCTTAAATTTCATGAAAGAGTTAAGGAATATCTTTTGCTTAGGAGTATCATATTGATGATACCTTTCTTCCCCCCTTTAAGAGTTTTCGTCCTCAAAAACTGTACGAATTTGATGATCTTTTAATTTCCTATCCAAATGGGAGGTTCATGCTAAGTCCTTCACTCAAAAATTCCTCCAATATCCTTGAGCTTAAGCTTCCATTATCCTTAAGTTTAGTGTCCCATACCACTAAACCCACTTAAGTGACATTGTAAACCTAGATGTCCCATACCATCCGATTTACAATCCCACCTCAGTGTAGACAACTTTAGCTCTTACTCAAGGATTAAACTTCATTCGTTTTAGTCTTATCAAATATAATCAAAATCTTTGTAAGTTACATTCTTACAGAGTCTTGATTTTTTCTTTGAAAGGATGTTGAGCTTTTATTGAATTATTTCCTTGATTAGATGCAATCAAAGTTATCTTTGTTTATGTGATTTGATAATAGAGCTAGTATAGATATCATCTATTGACATAAGTAGGCATCTGTATCAAAGGATATAGTCAATCATAAGCTTTGCTAAATGGTTACCTTGTTAACCATCTTGATAAATTGTTTCTTACTCATAGAGCATACTTTGGAGTAGAGTTCTTAAGGGTTTCTTTCAACCCTTTAATCTTCCTCTTCTCTAGATATGCTTAATGAGTTTAGAATTCTTCACTCTTGAAGCAATTTTCTCAAAGTTCCAAATGGATCCTACCACTTGTTAATGAAGGAAGAAGCTTATTGGGGAAGAAATGAATGCTAAAAAGGGTGAAATGGTTCAACCAGTTTTTCCCTAATATGTCATTTGAGGACATTCTCTTTCCCCTTTTAGTGTGATCATTGTCCTCAATGATTAGATGTGGAAGTTCCTCTGAACTTCTTAACATCGTTCATCATGAAAAATTATCTCATGTGTGTAAGGTCTCATATAAGCTTCTAGTTTCTCCTTTGGATTTTTCACTCCAAGTTCTTATTACTACCATTTTATGGTTTAATAAGAAGAGAAACTTGTTGGATTTGAAGCTTAAGTGCTTGGCCTTGCTGATTAGGCATGCCATGGGTATTATGGAACTTGGGGGTCCATAAGTAGGACTCGAAGTTTAAAGTTCCTCTTTCTAAGTTGAGTTTTGTTGGCTTTTGAATTAAGCCAACATATAAAAAGCATAAAAGTTAATGGGCATTGAGTCTCATGCTCTCATTACACTATTAAGCTTTTATGCTTTTGACTTCATATGAAGAAGTCTTTTTTCTATCTTAAAGCCTTGAGCTTACTTATCTTTATTTCTCTCTCATCCCATAAACCCATGCATTCAGGATTCACTCTATTTATATGCATGAAAATGTTGAGCCTGCATAAGGTTCAAAAATTGAACCCTTCCTTAAAGCATGCATGGAATTCTCATATTGAATTCCATTTTATTCAATAATATGCTCTTACTTTGCCTTCATGTTCATGCCATGATATGATGAAACTTCAATGTTCAATTCCTAATCATCTTTCAAAGGTGCCATTTCATGCTCATGAGAAAACTTTTGCTATTCAGTTGTGCCTTAAATGCTCTGTTTAAATGGATCATTCTGTGCACCATTCAATGTGCATTAGGACCTCATTTGCATCATTTGAAATGCATTCTTAAATGCACTATTCTAGTATGGCAAGAACAATTTGAAAGTAACACTTACCTTCATGGAAGCTACGTCCATCCTTCGTATACTTGCATACTGGGGCCATTTTTGATATTGCAAGCTTGGACAATCATAATTCTTCAAAATTCCATTGTTCTTGCTTGGGCATACTTACTTGTATCCCTCCTGTTCATAGGTGAGGAATGCGCGTGACCTGTTGGGCATTTGGATGCTTGAAGCCGGACGTCTGTGATATGAGAACCCCGATGTGTGTAACTTAGGCCCTTTACTCCATGGGGGGGAGTCACATGGCCCAAATTTTCCACATGTAAAGCCTCTCGAATGCACCCTTACGAAAGGCTTTGAACGTAGAGAATTCTCGTGAGCGCACGGAATCAATATTCTAGTGAAACTATAAACCTTGGCGCTCTGATACCAATGTTGTGGAAATATACTCTAACAACAACTAAATCAATTAGCAAGACCACCAAGATGAAGAGAGAGCACTCTCCACCCATCCAACTCCACCCATATATATACCTCAAGACCAAGGGGGAAATGTGAGGAGAACTTGCCAAGTGTCCTCTCCACATGGATGCTAATCCAAGGCCTTCTAACCTTGGAAATCACATGGAATCACATGGATCTCACATGGATTCTAAAAGGACTTATCTCAAGCTTGTACGTACAAGTCTCAAGACTTGAGAGGCCTCCCTAAGGGTTAAATATCATACTCTTAGGAAATATCAATCCTAAGGGTCAAAACCCTTCAATTGGGAGCAAATAAATCCAAATAACTCAAGGGTTCAAACCACACTCTTGGAGACACTTTCCCAAGGGTTTCCCAATATAATCCAAGGGTTCTCCAAGTGGTTTTGGACCCTCAAAACCCATGTCTTTGGCTACTTTGACCCATACTTATAGAACAGATGCCAATTCTCAAAATGAACGTCATGCAGCTAGAGAAAAAAGTATTGATCTTTGGACTCATGGTTCACTATATCCTCTTGATCCAATATCTTCTTACCATCCAACATTCCATAACCTCTCAACTTTACTTCAGTTCATTGGTGCGGGTGAAGCTAGACTATTAGGTTACTATAAGCGATTATCTACACATTCACTTACTACTGCTAAGTATTGGTTCCAACAATATCACATCCCTCATATGAGGGTGGTCACTTTAGAAAGCACAATCATATCTTTACAAAAACAACTTGCAGATTTGGAACAGGATATTGAACCAAAACAAAGCACAATTTCAAAGTTAACTGCCAATCTCCAGCAGCTGAAAGAGACTCCACTTGGTATGAAACATAGAAAAAGAGCATTGTCATCCTTTGAAGCTCTTTCAAAAAGTGGCGGAGCATGCAAACGACGTATATATGCAACGAGGTGAGTATTTGTTTTTAATTTTATATGTTTTAATGAAGATTTGTAATGGAATCGTTCATTGTGTTGGTCATTTATTCAAGACATAACTGCTTCATCAACACCACAAGACCAATTCAAGCTGAAGAATAGCAGTATAAACACCAAAGAAATCACTTCTACTTTAGACTCACCCATAGGAAAGTGTATTAGAGTTGTTGTTGAAGCTAAGTTTTCAAAGAAGTTAAAAAACCTTATCACAGTTCAAGATGTGCAAGCAATATGTGATGAAGCGGGCATCAATAGAAATGGGTATACTGCAATGTACACCCTTCTCAGGCAAGCCTTACAATCACAAGGTATTTCTCAAAGTATATTTCCATGCCCATATAAAGTGTCTATCAATAAAGAAACTTCGAATGAGGATGTGACTCGTACTATTGGAAAATATTTATTCATAGAAGACACTATGCCTGCCTCTGTTTATCATCCAAATATTCCCAAGAAGCAATCAAAAATCCTATCTACACAAGGATTTACTTACACTAAATTCAACAATATACTTGTGGATTGTTAGATAATCATCTTTTGCTGCCCGTCACTTCTCAAATGAGCCACGCGAGGCCATATCCAGACACACAGAGAAGTCTTCATGTTCTCACCTCCCAGCCACGTCGAGCCTATCTTTTTTTTTTACTCTTAGAGTCACACACACGACTCTCTCAAGCTACCCAAAAACATATATGTGCATCCATATGATGCCATGTGGAAAAGTCCTTTCTATGACTTTAAAGTGATATGACATTTCCTTCCCCTTGAAAACATTTTCGTCCTCGAAAATGTAGATGAAATGTCCATCCATAATGGTAGATAAAAGTGCTCGACTCCCCTGAACCCCATGTACTCTATGTACATGGTCATCTCTGTGTGTTGTTTCCCCATATCCTTCCCCTTAAGAAACCTCATATGAGATCATCTCAAAGGTGGGAAACCGTCTGAGTGGTGCCTACTATCTCCCATGTACACTCCACTTCCAAACTATCACTCCCATAACATACAACATCATCCAAATGACCTAAGTCCATATGATGTATCCTGCATAGAGCAATAGCATGTAAGGCAAGTGTAAAAGTGCCAAGCTTATTGGCTTGACCGTACTGTAATGGAGATAGTAAACCATATAATCGTCTGAAATATAGAACAAAGTCCCATAAAAAGTGACTTCAAACCCATCTAGGAGTACATGATAGATTGCCCTCATGCCACTCTAGGTCTTGCTAACTTTGAGTGTAATCACAAGAAGTAGTTTTTTCTAAACTACCTTGTGAACTATGCAAATCCATAATCTAGCTCATACCTAAGAATTTCTTGGTAGTAAAATGCAATCTCTACATTTCACCAACCGAGAAATCTGTGGTTTGTCATCCTTTACCATTGGACTAGGTTCTATTGGAAGAGCATCTATTGGCACTTGTGCAAACTCTAATATTTCTCTTCCCTGTAGTTTGCCATATGAATGTAGAAAGCATTCCCTTTGAGATTCAGATAATGCCTAAGTACCCATCCTCCTAACTGATGTTTACTCATCATACTCATGATGTAACACCAACTAAGAGTTTGGTACCCTACTAGGTTAGATATATTCCTATCTCTTGGAAACTCAAAAGAGAAGTATCATCAATCTACTCCCAGTCTAACTAATGTCAATAACTAGATTATCTCATCTAGTCAAAGACCATCACTGAAAATAGCATAACTGCTTCTTTCTAGAGTTTACAAGTGAGACTCAATCTAGCCATCATGATTAACTGATCTCCCTCTTGTTCTAGATAGAAGAGTGCCACTTCTATCTAGACAACCGAAATGAGAAAGTGAAACTCTCTCTCTATCTCTCTCTGTAATCTCTTCTAAGGAAAAGAGCTCTGGTAGTGGAATCTATTCCACTTTCGCTTTCCCTTTGAAAGAGATTCTTTTGAATCCGTTAACTCTACTTATCCATGACTGAGAACATGCACATAAGTTCTCCATGTTTTCCCTTCTAAAATAGTGGAGAATCATACTCCCATATGAAGGAAATTATATTGACAAGTAGATTAAACAAATTCCTTCTGAAATATAAACTAAGAGATGTTTTCTAAACACCTCTTCTGTCTAAAGGAAAACATACTCAATTCTTCTCCTATGAAGAAATCATATTTTCCTTTCCTTTTTTCTCTTTCAAAGAATAGGAGCTAAAGTGAGATCTCTCATGGATCTCTGAGCTAATTCCCACTCTCTCCTTTCCTTAAAAGAGAAACTCATGAATTTATTTAGTCCTCTCTTCCATAACTAATGCATACTCCTTCATTACACAGATTCTTATGAAGATGGAGAACAGATCTCCCATAACTGATGAAGGTGTATGTAGTGAAGAGTGGAGGAAATAAATTCCTTACAAGGGTCAAAGCCCTCTGCTAAAATGGTCAGCAATGATATGACATGATGCCATAAACACATGTGCATCCATACTAGAAAGCTATGTCTGCCAACCATTCTCTATTCATGGATCTATACCAACCCATCAACTAATGGAATTATCCTTCCTGAAAGCACAACATGAGTATGTGATATCCATGGTGATAAAATCACCTACCACATTCTCTACTGGAAGAATAAATCTTCCCTAAACTATGAAGGATAATTCCCAATTTTAAGGAGATGTCTACTAAGAGCTCTCCTCTGATCTAGTGAGACATGACGCCATGAATGATGAGTCCTTTTCTTCCTAGCCATAGAAGAAGAGTGCTCAAAGGGAAGTCATTTCCACCGTCCCATACCAGTGAAAACTTCTTCCAATTCACAGTACCATACCTACACTAAACCGAATATATATTCCATATAATGGAATATGTAGGTGAATTCTAATGAATCCCATATCCTAAAATCATATTAGTGGACTCAAATGAGTCCCATGTCCACGAACTAGTCAGTTTGGTTCTAGTCAACAATGTGACAATGGATATCCCCTTTCTGTTCCAAACCAACTTGTTCCTAGGTACAAAGACTAGGTCTAAGTACCTCTCTGTAGATCCCGATATACATATATATATATTGGGTACCCCAACTGTTCCTGACTAAGGGATCTATGCTCTATACCATAGAGCTCGTGCCATGCCTATGGCCTTCCTAACCATCACTCGAATCACATACACACCCGTCGATGCTACTCATGAAACCCATCTCTGTGATCCCATCTTATTGGTTTCCTTAGTAGTGTAGCAGAAATGCTTCACTACTCGCTCAAGTGATGTGCAAGAGTGAAACTAGTCACTCTTTGGGTATTTTTAATATTACCACAAAGTCTCCTATACATCATGTGAGACTCTTGTGAAGATAAATAAATCTTCACTAACTTGGAGATTATAAAAAATGCATCTCCCGTGCCTGAATGCAACTTCCTGAACCTATAGGATTGCTTGTGCACATTACTAATGGTGAAGGTTTAGCTCCTTCAGTTAGCAATACTATGGTCTAAATCCATAAGGATTATGTGTAGGGATCCTGTTACTACTGAAGTTGCCTTATGTATACTACTATGATGGTCCTAAGTCCATCAAATACATGCGTAGAAGCATGCGTAGACCTTATTGATGTTTGCAGAACAGGCATGTTACCATGCCATATCATTTTTACCTAAAGGCAAGTGTGTATATAATGCCATGCCGTAAGAAAAATTTCGGCAGCATTTCCCCAGGAAATGGAATCCCAAAAAAAATTAACCATAAGCTGAGTGGCACTCAGGCCACCCAATAACATAGGGCTTGACAAGCCCATGGCGTGCACGCCATAAACTTATATATGGGTTCCATGACCTGCAAAAAGATAAAAGCAATTGCTAGCAACCACTCCCTGTGTTGCATAGCCATATGGTTTCTGTAATCCTCTTTCCTGCAAACAATCAAAAGGTATACTTCTTTCCTGTCGATCCATACTTTAAGAATTTAAACAATGATCAACATTTGATGTATGCAATCCAATTTATGCATGGATATACAAAACATGCCATATCATAAAGTAAAATGACTGAAGCATAAAGCATACGTCCCTGAATAATTTTGTATTGGAGTTGCATGCATCCAGTTCTTCTCAATGAACTTCGAGACCTCTGCACCTTCCTCCTCAGGTCCTAAAATACACTTAGAAGTGTCCGAAAATATCGGAGCACTCCTCAAAACATAAAGCATGGTCAGGTGATTACAAAAATAATGCAAATTTAGCTCAAAAATGCATTAGTAATCCTTCTTTAGACCTGCAAAAACCACTTTAGGACCTGCAAATTTTCATAAACTGAAATATAAAGCATGTGCAAATAGGTCTAAGCGAAATTACTCAAATCGCCTTCTCAGTTTGAAAAATATGACTCCCGGAAGGTAGCCGCCAAAAACTGTTCAGATTTTGCAGAGATGTTCAGACCTGAAAAAATACTTATTTTCCAAAATTTCTTTTCATAAACTGAAAGTAGACCTTGTGCTCTTCGAAACGAGCCATACCACATCCAATTTGGAGTTTCGTAGCCCAAGATATGGCCATTCCAAGTGGGACATGCCAAAACTAGTGGACTGTTGGAGGAGCTGGAAAAAGTGTAAAAATGTGTTTTTTGGGGTGCCCAAAAGCATTCTTCCATCAAGCAAATGCTAAAATTCTCTCCATAATCTCAGAGAGTGATATATGAAGATGCTTAGGCCTATTTTCACCTTTCCAAATCCTCCCTTCATGCATGCTAATTCACTCCCCAAAAGAGGCCTAAAGCAAGATTTTTGCTTTTATGCAAAAACTTAGAAGGGAGCTTTTAGCAAGCTTCTAATCCACTCTAAATGTGGATTTCTCTTGGATTATGCACAATAATCCATGGGAAGCCTCTAAATGATCTTTTTCTTACTCCAAGAAGTGGAGTTTGGCAAAAGATTAATTTTCTGAATTTTTCCAAAAAGTGTGGGAAGGGGGTCTTTGAGGAAGTAAAATTCCTCCTTAACTTATCATTTTGATGAATCTAATGATTCGCCTATATAGTCCATATAACATACTCTCAGTAAATATACTTTTTCCCATCCATCCATAACTATCGCACCTCTTTTTCCCTCTTCCAAAATGGGAATTTCTTAATTTCAGGTGCTGAAATTTTTGTCAAACAGTGATGGAAGGGGGTTTTGTGGAGCTTCAAACTCCCATCAAACTGAGGTATCTTTTGGATTTCTTGATCTTGCATGAAAGTCAATACACTATATTATAAGTGTGCATGGTTTTTTCCATAAATCTATGAAAAATACCTTCTCTTTTCCCCTTCCCGAAATGGCTATTTATCAAAAATAGCTCCTGAAATTTATGTAAAAATCATGAAAAATAACTACTTTGGAGGTATCTAAAGCTTACCTTTTCTTGTATTTTGATGGAATCCTTCACTCTAGGTGAGAGTACATATCTCATACTCTCCATACATGTGATTTCCCTCCAAAAACTTTGCCCTCGAAGCCCTCATAGCTTCTCGCAAATACAGACCCTTTCAAAATTTAACTAAAGATGCTTGTACATAGGTAGTTCATCTCCACATAGCTCTGACATATAATGAACATCCCCTTTTCATAGATGGTTGAGATGCTTCTCTTACCTCCTTCCTCATTGGCATCTTTTGTTAACACACTTCCAATAGCTTTTATGGATGAGTACTCCAACCACATTGGGAAAGAGCACTCATGATGCCTGTTGAGCCCATAAAAGTCATGTTGGTCAAAGTCAACTGCAGTCAAAGTCAACGGTCAAAGTCAACAGGTCAAAGTCAATAGGTGCAAAGTCAAAGTGCAGGTGTCAAAGTGCACAGGTAGTGCACAATGAATTATCCACAAAGGGTAAATTGGAGAAAATAGGTTGCAGGTTGCAGAGGTACTTTCTCTAATTTCCCTAAGGTTCAAAGTGTGTTTTAAAGTGTTTTGGAAGGTTCAGGTGAACCCCCCTTATGTGCAAAAGTGAAGAATTAAAAGGAAATGTGAAGGCATGTGAAGCGGCAAAGTGTACGCACAGGTGAAAGTATGGCCCCCCATTAAAATTTTTGGTTTTAGACTAAAGTCACTACAGGACAAAACAGTGAGTAGTTGGCTGCCACTTGTGAGAGCCATCTTGGGACATCAAAGTGAGCACCAAGATTCACTTGCAGTTAGGAGCGTACGTGATCGGCACACTCAAATCAAGGAAGAGCCATTCTTGGACCAAGGTTAGAGTAAGCAAGAGGGCATAGGCTAAGTGGAGGAAGAGAGGGAAGTGAAAGAGTCACCAGAGTACGTCGCACAGAAGTGGAAGTGCAAGGTGCATAGAGAGTGACCAAGGATTTTGGTGCAGAGGGGTGCTAAGCTAGAGTCCCCCAAGTATCTCAAGGTCCTTTGGTAGTGTACGCTTGCCGACAGCAGGTATTCACTCCTCCCCCCTTTGTGGAAGCTTGGTGCAAGGTGTGCACAAGGAGAAGCTTGAAGCAGGTGGAGGTCTGTTGCAGAGGAGGTCGGCAGCAAGAGGACATTGGAATCTTGGATATCTTGTAATTGGGCACTCTGTGGGATTGTGCACAGAGGTATTGGTGTATCTTGTATTTCAAACATTGTCCTTTTCTTATTGTAATCAAACGGCAGAAACTTCCAAGGTGTATTTTCTCTTTTGGTCTTTTCATTTTCTCCTACAAACCCTCAAACTCCTTCTTGTCAAAGAATCCCCCAACAATGCCCTTAAATTTTGACTTCCATAATGAAAACAAGTCCCAAAATTTGGGTAGCTTCCCAAAAAGTCTTATGGGAGGGAGAGAAGGAGATCCATCTCTCCTCCTCCGTCCCCCTTAGCTCACGAGTAGAGTAGCCCTCCACTCGAAAAGAGAAGAAAACTCCTCTCTCTGTTGCACTCACAAGCGGAGAGAACTTTGTATAAATGTATAATTAGAAGAGATTACTTACATCACGTGGCTGTGGGATGATGGATAGCAAGAGCGCCTCCCTTGCTACAGGTCGGCGGTTCAAAACCCATTGGCATCTTCTTCGCGCGCATCTTAATAATGGCCAAGGACCATGCTCTGATACCACTGTTAGATAATCATCTTTTGCTGCCCGTCACTTCTCAAATGAGCCATGCGAGGCCATATCCAGACACACAGAGAAGTCTTCATGTTCTCACCTCCCAGCCACGTCGAGCCTATCTTTTTTTTTTTACTCTTAAGAGTCACACACACGACTCTCTCAAGCTACCCAAAAACATATATGTGCATCCATATGATGCCATGTGGAAAAGTCCTTTCTATGACTTTAATGTGATATGACATGGATCTTCAGAAGCTTCAACAAGCAATGGTTCACTTTTATAGTTCAACAATCAAAGGTACCCCTACTACATTTTATTTGGTGTTGAAGTTTTATTGCATTCAAGTGTCATATTAAGATAATGTTTTCTCTTTTGTGCAGACTGTAATGTTAAGTTAAAGTTCATACTAAAGGTTGATGAGTGTCAAATCATAAAGGGTCGGTGACTAGAAAGGCTGAGTGTGACACTAATGAATGAAGTTATGGACCATGCAATGAGTGATGAAACTTTAATAGGGAGGGACCATTTGACTTACAGTGTGCAATCAGAGAGAGATATCTGGTGGTTAGGTGCTATAGAAGTTCCCAAAGAAACAAACAATGTTATTTCGTGGATTTTTAGTAGCACTCCATGGATTACGAAAGTAATCTCTTCTCAAATACATGGGCAAAAGCTTTCTGTACATGATATAGGTGATTTTAAGGTAGAATGGCATTTGAGTGGAGACCTTAAGAGTATAAAATGCATGTTAGGTTGTAAACAAGGAGCATCTTCTCTCTATCCTTGCCCATATTGTACACAAGGTTACAAAGGATCTAAGAGACAGTCTAAACCTGCAAGGGCATTGATGAGAGTTGATGAGTCTGAAGAAATTGATGAAACAGACTCATCGAATCATAGGGAATGGGAGATATCACTTTTGAGGTGTCCAATGTTACAGGAACGGACTCGTGATAAAATAAGCAATGATTGGAACCCCATTATTCCATTTCCATTAGTCAATGCTCACTTTTGTACTTTGCATGCATTCATGAGGATCTTTGATAGGTGTTTGAAGCTCCATGTTGAATATGCATTTGCAATGAAACTACTAGAGAGGGTCTACAGTAGCAATCCAAAAAATACAAGATCTTTTGAATTCTATAGGTTGTCATGGTGGCCACGTATCTTTAGTTGTTAAGAAGTATGGTGAGTCTCAAGAGATTTTACAACAAGTTTCAATGACTCGGAAGAAGGCAAGACGTTTCTTTAAAAGAGATGTGAATAGTCAAGATGATGGGAAATGGGAGGTTTGGAAGGACCTCTGTTCAATTACAACAGACAATGATAGTCAGGTTGATCTCATTAACAAGCGAAAGAAGGTTTGGTCATCGTTCAATCAATTGTTACATTTGATGTGTTTGGTTTCCACTAATGCTTCACAACGAGAATTATTCCAAGTGACTTTGAAGGAGTTTACACAGTCATTCATCTTATCTTGGGGAGAAAGCAACATTACACATTACATAGTAAGTTTTGCTTACATTTTTTTATTTGGTCTTAAACACTATGTGTATATCTTATTGACTAGATCATAGGATATTCTTTTTGCACATGGAGCATATTTTATGAATCGATATGGTTCACTGGACATTTTTAGTACACAAGGAATGGAGAAGTCACATTACAGGGCTAGAGGTGTTTACTTTAAAAACACTCGTCATGGGGGTGGTCTACTCCAATCAAACTATTTATAAGAAATGATCAATTGGTTTTTTCGTGCGACATTTGCTAGAAAATATGTAATGGAACGAGCATGTGAGTCACGGATAGCAAAGATTACACAAAAGCTACAACATGATATTGCAAGAGAGAAGTGGATGTCATCGTCAGGACCCGTATATCATGCCCAATGGCATGCACAAAGAGTCCGTGAGGGTTCTGCTTGGAAATAGTTTCCAAACGCTTAAAATGCATTATTCTTTTCAAGGTTTTTATAACTCCTTTCACTTCAAATAAAATTTTAGTGTTTTTGTGAATATACTTTTAATGTCTTAAAACTAATTTTTATCCATTTAAATGTGAACAGGACAATTCTTAAGTGAGAACCTATAATTAGAGGTGTCCTTCCTCATTTTACCACTTTACAACCTAAGAGAATGACACGCACAAAGCAAACTGCTAGAAAGGATCATGTCGTCTACCCTAGCCATGTGCAAGGTACTTAGCGCCCAACATGGATGACACCCCACAAGAAGCGTCGAACCACAAGCCACTCTTCTAGACAAAACTCGGGTGCACGGACATAGTCTGGTAGCATTCCATCGCGGGGGGATGAAGCTTCACAAGAGAGAGATGTATCACAAGAAATAAATTATTCCCCTCCTGCATCTGATGATGAGCCCCCAGTCAGGACACCACTCAAGGCAAGGCCCAAACAACAAGGACATAGGCAAGTTGTGATTGAGACATCAAATTTATCGAGTTCCTCAGATGAAGAAAGTATAAACGAGCCACCATGGAACAATGATGATATCCTAGTGAACCATCAAGTAACACAAGGAGGCAAGATACTCCCCCCAAGACAAGGACAAAGACTAACCAATGAAGAAAGAGAGCAAGTTCAGGCAGAGGAAGTAAATGATGAGGTAGGACCATCTAGGCGTGCTCCAAGAAGAAAGAAGCACTATCAACCACGTCGTAGACCACAACAACCACAACCCAACATCCCCCCAAATGCAAGAGCACCACAAAGGCACAAAAAGCAAACCAGAGCCTTTGTAGAGATTCGACACTATCAAAAGTCTGTGGAGCTTCTTATTCCACGAAGGTCATTTGCAAGAGTTGTGAAGGAAGAGATCCAACGCTATTGCGTTGGACTTCATATCCAAGGGATAGCCATTGAAGCCCTCCAAGAAGCTGTAGAGGTGTATCTTATATCAATTTTGGAGGACTCTAACTTGTGTGACATCCATGCAAAGAGAGTGACAATACAACCTAAAGATTTGTAGCTAGCTAGGAGAATTAGAGGGAATAACCCTTAAAAAAATTTGTACTCCCTTGTTTGGAGAACCTTTTGTATATCCCATATGATGAATATTTTTTAAATCCCAAATGATGAATATAACCTTTGTCTTCTTATATTTTCTCTCCCAAGTATTTATCTCTTAGTGTACATGTTTTGAAGTTTATTTCTCCTATGTTTCTAGGTGTCTTTTTCCAGTACCTCTTTGAAGTGTTTTTCATAGTTATAGCATTCTTTTTTCTGTACT
The DNA here is from genome assembly GCA_020310875.1 of Ceratopteris richardii. NCBI lineage: Eukaryota > Viridiplantae > Streptophyta > Polypodiopsida > Polypodiales > Pteridaceae > Ceratopteris > Ceratopteris richardii. Next base: position 73,401,248 of record CM035432.1, on the reverse strand, counting down.
TCTTGTAAGTGGTAATGCTATTTAATGTATTTCATGGCTTAAAAATGCCAAAAAAAGGCCTGCCACAGAAACGCAGGGATGGGCCCTGCAAAAGTTTTGCAGGGCCTATCCCTGCGTTTCTGTGGCAAGCCTTTTTTTGGCATTTCCAAGCCATGAAAACACATGCCATGCACATTGGGGAATATAATTGGCCTTAGATAGAGTGCACTGCATGCTAACCCTCTGACCAATAGCTAAACAATGTTTATGAACATACATGTACTTATTTACTGCTCCATGCTTATATGCACCCAAAGGAGTCTTAACTTTCTCTAATTATTGCACATAAGATTGGTCTTCCACAATTCCCCAAGTGAAGGTGCTAATTGAGGGACATAGACTTGCAATATAGGGAACCTAGTGCATAGGATGGCCTAGGAATGCAAAAAAAGGCCTGCCACAGAAACGCGAGGATGTGCCCTGCAAAACTTGTAGGGCCCATCCCCGCGTTTCTGTGGCAAGCCTTTTTTTGCATTCCTAGGCCATCCCATGCATTGTTGGCAACAAAAATAACAAGATTGATTGGAAATCAATTGATTACACTGAATAAGACATTGTCAAAAACATAAGGATTGCCCATGGAAATCGGAAAAACAATAATTGGTATTATAAAGTTTTTACAATTGGCTCTTGGCCTTGAGCCTCTCCACTACATTCTTTCTTCTCTGAAAAGACAGTGGCAATTGGTAAGTCAAAACTGATTGGGATATTAAGTGAGGGTCTGTCAATCCAAGAACTAAAGCTATTCCTATTTGACCTAATATTTTTCCTCTAAAGTTAACTCCTAGGGTAGTAAGGGCAAGGGACTTCCTAACTAGAAATATACAATTGGTCCCTTGCATTATTGTAGATAGGCACAAAACTTTGCTCAAGGCCTTCTGACACCAAGTCATGAAGTGTCCTTGAGGGGAAAAGTCCTCGTGGATTATGACAAAATCTTCCTTTGGCAATTTTCCAACGTAATGTGCCAAGGAAGAGCCATGGCCTCGGGAAACACGCTCACCACCACTCCTTGCTGAAAATTTATCCACTTCAATTGTTTCCTGCACATAGACAATCATAAAATTAAATAGATACATCTTGTATGAATATGAGACAACCATAAATGTTATTAGAAACTTACATATTGAAGCCTATCTTCATCCTCTCCTCTTCACATTGCATCTATTGGAATAAATGAATGGTCCATGCCACTGCTCCACAAGAGGGGATGGTGGAATCTTCTTCTCCAAAATTATTTCCCTTGCTGCGGCCAGATCTTCTTCAGTGGCATCTTGGTTGGCATGACTCAAGATCTCTTCACACACAAATGCAATGGTGTCCGCAACTGAATAACCAAGAGGAATTGTTGCTTTTTCGATAATGTCAGAAGTTTTGTCCATGGGAACATCCGAGGTTGAGCAGAAAATACTAAGGCATTCCTCGAGGCGTAGACCGAATGCCTTCTCAATATCGTGCACGAAAAAAAATTCCTCTCCGTCGACAAGTACAATTGAAAACATTTCCATCTCTACCTCTGGTAGAGTGGGTTCCACGGGGTCTAAGTTGGAGGGTGGACTATTTTGTGTACTGGCGTCCTTTAATTTGTCCACCACTCCTTGAGGAAATTCTCTGGAAATTTTTTGACTCTCTTCTAATAAGTTGAGAGCTTCTGTCTGGGGTTCCTTCTTGTCATCTACAAAACCCTCCAATAACAAGATGGGATAGGTCCATGGGTGAAGCTTAAGGCTCCTCATTGACAAAAAAGATGGTTGTTGCTACGTAGGAATGATATTTCCTTCCCATTTTCCTTTTCTTTTTTAATTGTTTAATTAAGGGCACTATGTCATCTAACAGGTGCCCTGGACCATCAGCAACAGCCATGAAACGATTTAAGCACTTCGCAAATGCCTCATCTCCTTGTTGGTGCAATTCACAAGCCTACACATTTGGCTTGAAGGATACCTTGAAGTCCATACACATATGGAGAAGCATAGGAACAAATGCTAGTGGTTAATTACCACTTTACTTTTTTTGTAGAAGTCACTTTTGACTTTGAAATCTTTGTAAACACCTACCAAGGAAATCTCGTGAACTTTATTAGTTGTAAAGCATCAATCACGTAGATGGAATATCTCCTAGGATGTAGGAGCTTGATTAAAGAGAGCAAAAGTTTGAATTCAAATTCAAACTTTGAACTAAATCACTATAAAAGGTCAACTCAAAAAGTCGCGGGTAGAAGACTCATTATCCCAAGCTCATCTCTGTCATTTCTGAGTGTGTGTGAGGCATACAATCTAGTCCACACCTATCTACACCATTAGGCAATGATCTTCATGCCAATGGCATTGTATACAAGTGTTCAATAATACATATATCTACATTGTTTATTTCTTAGTTCTCTGTCATAGTACTTGAAAATCTGTCAACTTGTGGAGAGCATATCTCAGTCATTTCTCCACCAAATTCAAAGATCTATACCTCATTGGAACCAGCTCAAAGTTTTCTATAGGCTATCAAAATTTGAAGAGATTATATTCAGCCATGTCAGAGAAGTTCTTGTCGAGGTGATCACTGGTCAAAGTTTGCAAAAGTCCTTAAAAATCGGGGGTAAAGGTTTACTTGCTAAATTGATTTCTCTGAGCATAGTTAATCTTTTTATATCATTTCACTTGGAATAGTTAGCTTGCTAAGCTGATTAGATACCCCTAAAGGAATTTTTCCAATTCCTACTGTGCTGGTCATACTGAGCAAAAGATCCAGCATTTTTCAAGTCAAAAATAGAAGGTTTTCCTCAAAGCTTGAGATTCAAAGTTGTCTGTTTTGATTCAATATTTACACACATCATTTCCAAAGTACATAGGCCATTGTATGGTATCATTGGAAAGCTAAGGAGGTCCACTTATCAACTCTGAAGCATCAAAGGGCTGGTACAAAGCAGGATTTGGCAGTACCTACTCATTCTAAGAATGTCCAACCATCATTCCAAACAGTGGTATCAGAGCAAACTAAGGTAAAATGGGAGATGGTTTTCCTTCATTTATTGATAAATTGGACAGGAACAACTATCAGGCATGGTCTCTAAGGATGAAGACATACCTACAAGGAAGGATTCTTTATGGATACATCTTAGGAGATGAGGAATTGCCCTCATTCAAAACAAGAGGATTGCCAACAAAGGAAGAACATGAAAAGCTCAACACATGGTGTGCTAAGGATGCATTAGCAAGGTCTTATTTACTAAACTCCATCTCTGATTTTCTTTTGCCACATATTAGAAACTGTAAGACATCCCAAGATACGTGGGAAACCTTGTCATCTTACTTTTCTTCCAACACAAGGGCCAGGAAAAATCAATTATGGATTGAATTCACTACACTAAGGAAGCAACCTAAGCAGGCTATTTCAGAGTTTGTGACCAAGATTAAAGATGTAGCAGATCAGCTAGCAAGCATAGGAGAAGAGATTGAAGAAGAGCAGATTGTAAGGCAAGTGATCAATGGGATCAAAGCTGATGACAAATGGGAAAGATTCACCACTGCCATGGACCTTTACATGGACATGCAGATTCCAGATCTTACAACTCTCATGGGACAATTATTCACTCATGAAGACAAGCTCAACAAGAATGGAGAGACATCCAAAGGTAATAGCTCTTCTGCCCTATACACTGATAAAGGTAAAGTTAAAGATAAAGGCAAGAACAACAAAGGAGAAGATGAAGGCACTACCTCCCAAGCCAACTATGTAGGGAGAGGTAGATCATCAAGAGGAAGGGGCAGAGAAGGTTAGCAAGATAGGGGGAGATCCTATAACTCCTCACCATGCAACATTTGAGGTTTATCAAATCATACTACAGATGAGTGTTTCAGGAATTACAATAATCAGAGAGGAAGAGGATATCAAAGAGGTGGATACTCACAGTCAAGAGGTAGATTCAACCATCACCAAGGCTACAACAACAACTACAACAACAATTACAAGAACAACTATAATGGCAACTACCAAGGAGGATTCAAATCCAGAAAGGACTACAACAACTATACAGAAGAGCAAGATGACTCTCTTCTGATCATGAACATGACTTCAAAACTAGGTACAAATGATGACCACCTATTCTACATTGACTCAGGATGCTCAAATCATGTGGCTAGCAATGTAGCACTACTCTCTGATCTTGAGGAACCAAAAGGTAAGCATCAAGTACAAACAGGTGATGACACCAAACACTCAATAGTTAAAGTTGGAAATGTTAAGACTTGTGATGGAAATAAGAACTTGTTGAGTAGGGTACTCTATGTACCAACCATCACCAAAAATTTGATGAGTGTTGGACAGATTGTGGAGAAAGGTTTGCAGGTTAGATTTAACCAATTTGGAGCATTTGTGGAGGATCCAAGGCATGGGTTCAAGAGAATAGAAAAAGGAGAAAAAATAGGTAGACTTTTTACCTTTGAGCTAGAAGACACAAAGAATATTGCACTATACAATTATAAAGATCAAACACTTTCAGAACTTGAGATTTGGCACAAAAGATTAGGGCATGTAGGAGAAAGAACCTTGATGCAGATATGCATGGATCAATGTGTAATTGGAATACCTAATGTTTCCAAACAACACATGATATATAAATGTAGTGCTTGTCAGTTTGGGAAGTCTCACAGGTTACCCTTCTCAAGGAAAGGCTACATGCATGAGGACTACCTAGAACTTGTCCACATAGATGTATGGGGACCAAGCAAAGACCCCTCAATATCACGATCAAGGTACTATGTATCTTTTATTGATGATTATAGAAGGTGGACTATATTGTACTTCATGAAGCACAAGGATGAAGTGTTTAATTGCTTTAAAAAATATCTTGCACTTGCTGAGAATCAAATAGGAAAGAATTTGAAGAGACTAAGGTCAGATGGAGGAGGTGAGTACTTCTCCAATGAGTTTGAAGACTTCTTGCAGGACAAAGGCATTAAGAGAGAAATCACCACAAGGTACACTCCTGAACAGAATGGGGTGGCTTAGAGAAGAAATAGATTGATTGTTGAAACAGCTAGGTCAATGTTGAATGAGAAAAAGTTACCTAACTATTTATGGGCAGAGAGTGTTTCTACTGCCACTTATCTCATAAACAGGTTACCATCAAAATCCCTTGATGGGATGACACCTTATGAAGCATGGCATGGTAAGAGACCCTTACTAGACCATTGCAGGATATTTGGATGTGTAGCATATGAGGACTCTAATAAGGTAACATATGTATGCAAATTGAATAAGGCTCTTTATGGATTAAAGCAGGCACCTAGGGCATGGAATCACAGATTAACCACATACCTCCAAGACCAAGGTTTTGTCATGAGCAAGGTAGACACTTCTATTCATCAAGAGAAGTAATTCAAAGGTAATATACCTATGTGTATATGTTGATGATATCATACTTACAGGTAATGATGTCAAGGAATCAGACAAATCAAAAAGTAGATGATGAAGGAGTTCAAGATCAATGATCTTGGTCTACTAAAGTATTTTCTTGGGCTTGAGTTAGTCTATACTAACTTTGGAATATACATTACTCAGAAAACGTACATACAGGATATGTTGAAGAGGTTTCATTTGTAGGATGCCAAACTTGCAAGTACTCCAATGGAGGTAAACCTAAAACTAAGTGCCAATGAAGGTGATGAAATTAATGATGTTATAGGTTACCAAAGTATAGTTAGAAGTTTGAACTATGCTACCTTAACAAGGATAGATATTGCATAGGGAGTTAGTGTACTAAGTCAGTTTATGCACAAGCCAAGGATACCTCACTTAGAGGGTGCCAAGAGAATATTAAAGTATCTCAAGGGTACTCAACATCATGACTTGTATTTCCCTTACACTTCAGACTTGGATATTAAGATCTATTCAGATGCAGATTGGGCAAGATGCAAGGATGATAGGAGGAGCACTTCTGGATACATTTCATTTGCAGGTGATAAGCCAATATCATGGTCTTCAAAGAAGCAACCTACTGTTGCTTTATCTTCTACAGAGGCAGAGTATAGAGGATTGGCTAATGCCACCCAAGAAGCCATATGGATCAAGCTATTGTATACAGAATTGGGTTTATATACTAGGTCACCAATAATCTTTGGAGACAATACAAGCTCACTCCACCTTGCAGCTAATCCTATCTATCATGCTAGGACCAAAAATATAGAGGTCCATTACCATTATGTGAGAGAGAAGTTATTAAGCAAGGACATTCAACTAACCTATGTATCAACCAACATGCAGTGTGCAGATTTGTTGACTAAAGCTTTGGATGGAACCAAACTTTGCCGGTTCAAAGCAATGATTGGATTGGAGGATATACATGAAGATTGAAGATGAAGACCAAGCCAAAATGTTTGGCTTGAGGAGGAGCTGTTGGTGCAATTCACAAGCCTACACATTTGGCTTGAAGGACACCTTGAAGTCCATACACATATGGAGAAGCATAGGAACAAATGCTAGTGGTTAATTACCACTTTACTTTTTTTGTAAAAGTCACTTTTGACTTTGAATCTTTGTAAACAACTACCAAGGAAATCTCGTGAACTTTATTAGTTGTAAAGCATCAATCAAGTAGATGGAATATCTCCTAGGATGTAGGAGCTTGATTAAAGAGAGCCAAAGTTTGAATTCAAATTCAAACTTTGAACTATATCACTATAAAAGGTCAACTCAAAAAGTCGCGGGTAGAAGACTCATTATCCCGAGCTCATCTCTGTCATTTCAGTGTGTGTGTGTGAGGCATACAATCTAGCCCACACCTATCTACACCATTAGGCAATGATCTTCATGCCAATGGCATTGTATACAAGTGTTCATAAATACATATATCTACATTGTTTATTTCTGAGTTCTCTGTCATAGTACTTGAAAGTCTATCAACTTGTGGAGAGCATATCGTAGTCACTTCTCCACCAAATTCAAAGATATATAGCTTGTTGGAACCATCTCAAATTTCTCTATATGCTATCAAAATTTGAAGAGATTCTATTCTGCCATTGTAGAGAAAAGCGTGTCGAGGTGATCACTGGTCAAAGTCTACAACAGTCCTAAAAAAGCGGGGGTAAAGGTTTACTTGCTAAATTGATTTCTCTGATCATAGTTATTCTTTTTATATCATTCCACTTGTAATATTTAGATTGCTAAGCTAATTAGATACGCCTAAAAGGAATTTTTCCAATTCCTACTGTGTTGGTCATACTGAGCAAAAGTTTTAGCAAGTGTCAAGTCAAAAATAGAAGGTTTTTCTTAAAGCTTGAGGTTCAAAGTTTTCTGTTTTGATTCAATATTTACACACATCATTTCCAAAGTACATAGGCCATTGTATGGTGTCATTGGAAAGCTAAGGAGGTCCACTTATCAACTCTCAAGCATCGAAGGGCTGGTACAAAGCAGGATTTGGTAGTACCTACTCATTCTCTTGGAGTGTCCATCCATCATTCGAAACACTCCTTTATGAATGTAGAAAAGCAGGTCATAGGGACCCATTTACACTCATATGTTGGAATATCTATGGCATATCTTAAGATATAGAATTCCATAAAATCTGTGATCTCATCGATCACATCGGAGTTCAAGGCTATTGTCCCTTCAAGATTAGGGACTCTGCAGACTAGGTCATACAAATCCGTACGACCATTGTAGTCTGTAGTATCCAAAAACTCCATGAATAGATCTCAAGGAGATTTCATGGGAGTGGAAGTGCTAGAAGCCATTGCTTGCGCGCGAGAATTCTACTGGCTTGTCTGTGCTTTCTAGCTCTTTGAGAGTGCAAATGTGATAAATGAGCACATAGAACCCATTTTTATAGCAGTTTCAAGTTTTTAAACTGCGTGGGCCCACTTTTAAAAGTATAGAATAAAGAAGTCCAATTTCAAAAATTGTGTTTCTGATGATAAAATACTGCACAAAAAAAACCATGAGCAACCACATTTCAAAGTAGTGAACAAACGTTTTGACATTCCAAAAGTTTTGAAATTACCATTGCAGAGAAGAAGGTATATACAATATGTAACATGAATCGATTGTCCTACTTTTTACAAGGTTCTTGAAAGTGCAAAAACCATGAGATACAATGACCAGGGCCCAAGAAGTGACATTATCAAGTTGCAAAAGAACTATGACAATGAGAGTTCTGTTCCATCTTTGCTCCAATCTACAGGGGACTTTCATTTTGTATTCCATTCTTGCTCACCTGTAATCAATTTGCAAGAAATTGAAGTCATTAAAGTAAAATAAACAATAATGAAAAGATTACTTTAACCAAAGCACGAAACATTTCTCACCTTATGTCCTTGAATATTGAATTTGGATTGAGTTAGTCCTTCAAACCCCATAATCATCAAGTGTTCTCTCAGATTAGCCAAGGTCCAATGATTATTCACTAAAATAGTTTTTGTTTCATTATTGGGCAATCTAAGCTTTATTTCAAATGAATGTAAAGATCCCTCTGAACTTTGAAATGGTATCCGTTTGCCAAGTTTTCACATCCAACGATCATAGTAGAATCTGATGTATAATGAAGTAGGTTGTTTCAAATACAAAATCCTATACATGTTCCACTTATTTTACAAAGATATATATCACCATTTGCGATTCCTTCTATCAAACCGCAATTTTCACCAAGAAGACTTTCGACTTGCTCATATGTGATATCTTTACACATGAACATGGTGGAAGTCTCTTGGAATGAGAACCCTTGGAATAAATATACAAAACAATGAATGGGAAAAGACCAGTGCAAACCTACAGACCTAGACACTTTTGTGAATTTCAAAGAGTTATGTATATCAATTACCATCTTTTAATTCAAAGATGATACGGACCATATATCAGGTTTTGGCCACTCCAAGCTAAGAAGAGAATGTACTTCAATTCTCTCTAACCTTCCAAAACCATTCATATCTATGTGTGTAAAAGAAAACTCTATCATGGTAAAGTTGAGCAGGAGATATTTCTAGAAAGACTAGTGCACCAACATCTGCATGCAATGCCTGGAAAGTACTTGTAAGACTATGAAGTGGTTGCTCTTCCACCAAAGTAGAAGTAAATATATCTGAAACAAACAAAAACATATCCAACACCAAAAAACATAAAATATTGTAGAGTAATACTTACAATTCACAGGATATCTCATTCTACTAGAGTTTTCAAGTTTCATAGTTTCCATTGTAAAAACATGTTGTACAATAGCAACCATCCCATTGTCTCTGTGCTTCTTGAAGCCAAGTAAATTTCCCTTCCAATGAAGATCTAAGTTTCCACGATCTCTAACTCGATGATGCCCAACTCTAGAGGGTTGCATATACACCCATGCACCTTTGGAGTACTCATGTGATAGCCACTGTCCATCTGTGGCTTTGATATTGTGACATCTTAATGTGAGGATTTCATCTTTTGGTTGCCTAGAAGCTTTAGCTATTGCCATTGAAGCTAAAGGTCTTCAAGCTACAACAATAATTCGAGATAGGAGATGCAGATAGGTTGGAGTGTAGAAACAAGAGCTTCAATGGTGTGCTTCAGAGTGAAAGTAGTGGGAAAAGATAACTTTTTGGGACTTGGGTATGAAAATGTGAGGTTTAGGAGGGAAATAACTCTTTTTTGAGTATTTTTGAAAAAACCCATTTTTTTCAGCTCAAAACATGCACCGATTTTGAATTTGAGGTCAAAAAGAGTACTTTTGACCCTAAAAAGTAATGGGGGGTCCATTTTCAGGTGTTATGATGAGTTTTTTAACTTTTTAGAAATTTTGAATTTTTGGGCCCAACTGAGTTACGAGATTCCTTCTCTCTCTAGAGGGAGCTCATTAAATAAGGGAGAAATATGTCCCCTCTCCCCCCTTCAGCCTAGTATTTTATAGGGCATAGACTGTGGCCACCACCCTCTTCTGATTGGTCCATCATTAATCACTACTTAATCTAAAAGGCCCATTCAGGGTTCATTTTTTCCCCTAATGGTGCATTCAAGGGTCGAAATGAGCTCAGATCATGATTTTGACTCCAGGAAGTGAAGCAATTTTGAACTTGTAATCACCTTGAGTATGCTCTCCAATTTTCATGTGATTTTAGGACTATGTTTGGAGGGGTGTCGACGATGCCCTAGATGAAGCAAGGACTTGCTCTGACACTAATTGTTGGCGTTTGAGGTACACAAAAGCATGCAAACAACACAAGGAAGAAGAAGAAGCTTGGAGTACAACACACAATACTAAATGTATTACCAAGAGAATGTACCTTTAAAAGATAAGTGACCCATTAGGGTTATAGGCATATATACAAGCCTAGGGAAAAAACCTCCAAAAGAGGGAAAAAAGTACCTCGATGGTCCTAGTGTGCTCACAATCATCATTAACAAAATATTTCAACACTTTTTGCTTTGGCCACTAATTTTTACCCTTCTTTAGGTTTCTCCACAAAGCATCCCCTCTTATTGAGTTTGACCTACAACCCTCTCTCAACCATTTGACCCAAAGAAAGAAGATTCTTTGTAACTGTGGGAGCATAAAAACATCTTTCAAACATTAAGCCTTATGAGATCTATCTAACATAACATCCGCTATGCTTGATAGCATGGGGGTTATCATCACCACTCTCCACATGCCCCTTGGTTGATAGGACCTCTTGGAGTTAGACGTGTATGCAAGCACGTGAACAACACAAGGAAGAAGAAGAAGCTTGGAACACAAGACACAATACTGAATGTATTACCACCAAAATGTACAAAGATAAGTAACCTATTAGGGCCATAGGCATATATACAAGGCAAGGAAAACCCTACTAGGGAAAAAAGCACCTTGATGGTCGTAATGTGTTCACACATATCACTACCTAAATGTATCAACAAACCCCCTTGGGAGTGATGTAGTGAACAAGGAGCTGGCACTCATTTATAAGGAAGTGCCAAGCCATGTGGAATCAATCCACAAAAGGAAGTAAGCCCAAAGCTTTGTGGAAAGCTTCAAACTTCTCCCTAGGCAGAGCCTTCATGAAAAGTTCTGCAATGTTCTCCTGTGTGGGCACATATGCCAAGCTGATCTCTCCAGCAGAGAACTCTCCCTAACATATTGATAATGCACCTCAATGATCTTAGTGTTAGCATGGAACATAGGGTTCCTCGCAACTGCGAATGCACTTTGACTGTCAGTGAAGATGGTGGTGGCAGAAGACTGACCAACACCCAACTCATCCATAAGGCATTTGAGCCACACACACTCAATAGTCACTATGAAAGTACCCTATACTCAGCCTCACAATTGGAAGTAGCCACAGTAGACTGCTTCTTGCTTTGCCAAGATATGCATGAGCTACCAAGCATGAAGCACAAACCACTAGTGGACACATGAGTGTCATAGCAACCAGCCCATTCAGAGTCAGAATACACATGTAAATCTGGCGGTAGTGATCCCCTCTTGGGATAAAACAATCCAAGTAGGCAGGTATTACTCAAGTACCGAAAGATGCGCTTAATCGCCTACCAATGCTTAACTCCTCGGAAATGCATAAACTTGCTCATCTGTGAGATAGCAAACTAAATATCCAGCTTAGTAATGCATAAGTACATCAAACATCCAACAGCCTGTCGATAGAGAACATCATCAAATGCATCTACAACATCATGAAGACTCAATCGTAAATCTGTCTCCATAAGAGTGAAAATAGGTTTACAGTCTTCAAGGCCAAAATGCTGATAATATGTCAATATATTCCATTTAACACAGCTATTCCACCATCAACTTGCATAAATCGAATGTCTAAATAATGATGCAGATGCCCCAAATCAGATATCTCAAATGAGGCATGCAAATTAGCCTTAAAATGAACAATATGTTTCTCATAGGGACCACTGAGCAGCATGTCATCAACATACACCACAATGATTAGAAACACATCATTTGCACGCTTAACATATAAGGTGCTTTCAGTAGGACTATTCTCAAAACCATGTGCGATTAGATAGGCATGTATCTTTTTATACCAAGCATGTGGTGCTTGCTTTAAACCATATAATGTCTTCTTTAACATGCAAACCTGGTTTTCATGCCCTTTCTACACAAAGCAATGGGGCTAAGAAACATACACTTCTTCATTCAACTCACCATTCAAAAATGATGTTTTAATGTCCAACTAATGTATACTCCAACCATGATGAGCTGCAAGTGCATAGATGCTACGAACAGTAGTCATTCGGCATGTAGGTGCAAAGGTTTCATCAAACTCAATGCCTCATTCCTATGCATAACCCTTTGCAACAAAGCTACCCTTATACCTGTCAATTGTTCCATCGTGCTTACACTTCATTTTGTATACCGAATTTGTGCCAATGGCCTTCTTGCCAGGAGGGAAGTCACATAAAGACGAAGTATCATTTTTCATGATAGCATTATATTATGATTGCACTGCAGCCATCCATTTTTTTGAATTTAGTGCTTCATCAAATGAATCAGGCTCATTCTCATCATAGAGCCTAGAGGCAGCCATAGCATAGCAATCAGATGCAAAAGAGGCACTATGAGAGCATGAGTGAGTACAATATAACATAGGTGCATCTAATTTGTTGTCATGCAAAGTTTGCATCAGGCATTTTGGCATAATTTTTGCCTCCTCAATATCAGCTCTCTCATCAACAAGTGCATCATGCAAATTTGCATGAGAAATAGAATGATCTGCATCATCACATTAAACTTATAAAGGTTGAGAAGTTGCCTCATTAGGAACAGTACTATATTGTCCACCTGTAAAAAGAGGCAGCAAAGTATCATACATGTGTTTGGAGCTAATAGATGTCTCCTTCGTACATGAAAGTAAAGGCTTAAGAGCATTTTCCACAAAAATAACATCATGGCTAACCAAAATGCATTTAGTCTATGGATGACATAGATGATAGCCTTTGCTTTCAAAATTGTACCCAACGTAAATACATTTCATTGCCTTATCATCCAATTTTTTGTGTTGTTGTTCAGGCACTAATGCATATGTCAAACAACCAAAAACACGTAGGTGAGCAACAGATGGCTTGCAACCATGCCAAGCCTCATATGGAGTGATAGACTGCACCGCTTTAGTGGGACACCTATTAAGTATATATGTTGCACACATAACAGCCTCAAGCCAGAAACTATGTGGTAACATCTAACTCATGACCATACACCTCACCACCTCCATGAGTGAGATGTTCTTCCATTCAGCAACTCCATTCTATTGAGCTATATACAACATTGTACAGTGATGTTTTATCTCATGTTCAACCAAAAATGCATTAAATTTAGAAGACATAAATTCCCCCCCTTGATCAGAACGGAGGGTGCCCATTTTACATGTTGACATATTTTGAGCCAAAGCCAAAAATTGTTTGAAGCACATAAACACTTTGGACTTTGCTTTGAGTGGATATACCCGTGCATGCCTGGAAAAATCATCAATGAAAGTCATGAAGTAAAGATAGTTCCCAAAAGAGGGTGTTTGCATAGGACCACAGACATTAGTGTGAACAAGCTGCAATTTCTGAGTAGCTCAAATTGAACCAACTTTTGGAAAGGAGGAAGGTTGCATTTTGCCCAAAATCGAGCCTTCATAGATATGTTTTTTGGGTGCCTCAAGTTTGGGCAAAGAGGACACCATTTTAGATTTTTGCAGGCATAGAAAACTAGCAAATTCAGATGACCAAAGCATGCATCGCAAACCTTTGCATCTGACATAGCCTGAGAATTATGTACTGCACATAGATTTTTCATAGTCGATGAGCTTATACAAACCATGCCATAAAATACTAGAAGCAATAATCATGTCACCATTTGACAGATCATGAACTATACATCTGTCATCAACAAATTTCACAACCATGCCCATCTTGGATAATGCAGAAAATGATAAAAAGTTCTTCTTGATCCCTGATAGAAATAAAGCATCTGACAATGTAAAAGAACTACCATGAGTAGTAATCACAATGATCTTACCAACTCCCATGACTAGATAGGAGGAGTTGTTGGTGCATGTGACAATATCCCTGTAGGGGTAGGCTCGAGTGAAGTGAAGAAATTGCACTGTGAGGTAATATGTTTGGTTGCCCCACTATCAAAATACCAAACATCTGCATCTATTGTAGACATGCACTATTCAGGAGAAGATGAGTCAAAACTAGAAACAATAGTAAACACCCATTCTTCATTATGCACAAGATTAGCAGACTCTATTTTTGGTCTAGAGCTCTCTACAACAACCATTTCAGCCTCTTTTCTCTTTACCTCTTTTGCAACCAATTTTGGATAGTCCTTTATGACATGATCGTTTCCTTTACAGTACTTAGAAAAGAATTTTTGCTTTTTTGATTTCTTCTCATCTTTGTCTTCCTTCTTTGAATGTGCAACATTTGCAGATTTGTGCTTACTAGTAGATGAGCTCAATTTACCTTTTCCCTTCTGACTAGCCAGGAGAGCTTGATCTGCATTATGCATAATGGAGTTGATCTGTTTAGACGGGTCTTTTTGCAATAGAACACAGATTAACTCCTCAAATGAAAAAAGCATTTGGATCACCTTTCATCATCAAATGAAGAGTAGAAGAAAAAGTTTGATATGAATCAAGAACACCATTCAAAATGGTCTACAAAAGTGAGCTCTCTAGTATAAATTCATTAGCAAGAAATCAACTCTTCCTTCAAGTCTTTGATCTTTGTCAAAAAATTATCCATAGAATCACCTTCATTCATGTGCTCACTCTCTAGCTATTTTCAGAGGTAAGCAACAGGAGCCTCATTCCTTGCCTTCTACAATGTGGTAAGTGTATCCCAAGCATACTTAGCTATTATGCAAGAGCGAATGTGAGGAATAATGGCATGTTTGATAGACAAGGATATCAATGCATGTGCTTGAGCATCTCTACCATCCCAATGAATTTGCTTTGAAGTGGGTGCAACAAGAACCGCAACACGAATAGGAATCTGCAGAATATCACCATCTTGGATGCCATCTGCATCAGCTTCAGTACCTGTATTTGCAGGTATAATAGGATGTTTTTCAACACCCTGCATAATATTCCACAATCCTTTTGTGAATAATACATGACGCATCGTATAAGCCCACAATGGGTAATTTGTACCATACAACTCATCCTCAATAGCCAACATATGAAATACATCATTGCTTTCAGCCATGGCCACTAACTAAATTACCTTGAGGCAGAAAATTGACCTGAACAGAACTACCCTATCGCGTTCTACTAAACGTGTAGCAAAATTTGAGATGCTTATACTAGCAAACTGAAACATGTATATATCTTTGGTACAAAATGATGAAATAGGCAACACAAGCACTATGATAGTGTGTTTGGAGGCTGAAACAAGCTCTGATCGTGATTTTGACACCATAGAGCGAATCCGTT
Organism: Ceratopteris richardii; assembly: GCA_020310875.1. Lineage (NCBI taxonomy): Eukaryota > Viridiplantae > Streptophyta > Polypodiopsida > Polypodiales > Pteridaceae > Ceratopteris > Ceratopteris richardii. The sequence goes on along the minus strand of CM035432.1, from coordinate 73,385,823 downwards.
TCCATCTCCTAATCACCTAAAGTATGCACACCAAATTTCATGTGATTTTGGGATTGTGACCAAAGAGGTGTTGACGATGCTCTAGATGAAGCGATGACCTGCTCTGATACCAATTGTTGGAGCTAGACATCTGTGGAAGCACGTGAACAGCACAAGGAAGAAGAAGAAGCTTGCAACATAACACACAATACTAAATGTATTACCACTAGAATGTACATAGATAAGTAACATGTTAGGGCTATGGGCATATATACAATCCGAGGGAAGAAACCTCCTAAAGAGGGAAGAAAGTGCCTTAGCAGTCCTAGTGTGTTTAGACACATCACTATGTAAATATATCAATAGTACCTACTACTTTGAGAAGGTCCTTATTGTTGCTCATGTGAGTGCTCCATCCACTATCAATGTACCATGTGCTTAAGCCTTGTGTCCTATAATCACTCATGTGCATCATAGCTAACATGGTTTAATTTCTCATTTCAAGTAGAAGCATACTTACCTTGCCCTTTGTATAATGAGTTTATCTTGATGATCTAATAACAATCCCTTGCATAGTGGCCATA
>CM035432.1:73375260-73380260 GCA_020310875.1 Ceratopteris richardii | reverse complement strand
CTTTTATAGTGATTAAGTAAAAATTTAAATTCAAATTCAAACTTTTGGCTCCCTATGATCAAGCTCCTATATCCTAGGAGATATTCTATCAATCAAAGCTAAACTTTTTCCACGAATTCCTTTTGGTAGGTGTTTACAAAGATTCCAAGTCAAATGTGACTTTTACAGAGAGGTAAAGTGGTAATTAACCACTAGCATATGTTCCTATGCTTCTCCATGTTTGTATGGTCTTCAAGGTATCCTTCAAGCCAAATGTGTAGGCTTGTGAATTGCACCAACAGCTCCCCCTCAAGCCAAACATTTTGGCTTGGTCTTCATCTTCAATCTTCATGTATATCCTGCAATCCAATCATTGCCTTGAACCTGCAAAGTTTGGTTCCATCCAAAGCTTTAGTCAACAAATCTCCACACTGCATGTTGGTTGATACATAGGTTAGTTGAATGTCTTTGCTTAATAACTTCTCTCTCACATAATGGTAATGGACGTCTATATGTTTGGTCCTAGCATGATAGATGGGATTAGCTGCAAGGTGAAGTGAGCTTGTATTGTCTCCAAAGATCATTGGTGACCTAGTATATAAACCCAACTCTGAAAACAATAGCTTGATCCATATGGCTTCTTGAGTGGCATTTGCCAATCCTCTATACTCTGCCTCTGTAGAGGATAAAGCAATAGTAGGTTTCTTCTTTGAAGACCATGATAATGGCTTATCACCTGCAAATGAAATGTATCCAGAAGTGCTCCTCCTATCATCCTTGCATCTTGCCCAATCTGCATCTGAGTATATCTTCATATCCAAGTCTGAAGTATAAGGAAAATACAAACCATGATGTTGTGTACCCTTGAGATACTTTAATATCTTTTTGGCAGCCTCCAAGTGAGGTGCTCTTGTCTTGTGCATAAACTGACTTAGCACACTAACTCCATATGTAATATCTATCCTTGTTAAGGTAGCATAGTTCAAGCTACCCACCATGCTTTGATAACCTGTAATGTCATTAATTTCATCACCTTCATGAGCACTTAGTTTAAGGTTTACCTCCATTGGAGTACTTGCAGCTTTGGCATCTTGCAAATGAAATTTCTTCAACATATCCTATATGTACTTTTTCTGAGTATTGTATATTCCAGAGTTAGTGTAGACTAACTGAAGCCCAAGAAAATACTTTAGTAGACCAAGATCATTGATCTTGAACTCCTTCATCATCTGGCTCTTGATTTGTCTGATTCCATTAACATCATTACCTGTAAGTATGATGTCATCAACATAAACACATAGGTATATTACCTCTGAATTACTTCTCTTGATGAATAGAGAAGTGTCTCCCTTGCTCATGACAAAACCTTCGTCTTGAAGGTAAGTGGTCAATCTGTGATTCCATGCCCTAGGTGCCTGCTTTAGTCCATATAAGGCTTTATTCAATTTGCACACATATGATACCTTGTTAGGGTCTTCATAGCTTGGAGGTTGTGACATATATACCTCCTCTGAAATCCATCCATTCAAGAAAGCATTTCTTACATCCAATTGATACATGTTCCAATTTTTTGATGCAGCCACACTTACCAACACTCTGATGGTTGGCATCTTGCCCACAGGTGAGAATATATCTTCATAACCAATGCCTTGGGTTTGTGCAAACTCCTTGGCTACCAACATGGCTTTGTACCTGTTAATTGACCCATCAGAATTTCTTTTAAGTTTATAGATCCATCTGGATCCTATTACCTTCATGGATTCCTTCTTTGGTACTAGCTCCCATGTGTCACTTTCCTTGAGTGCTTCAATCTCCTCATCCATAGCTTCTTTCCATTCTGTCTTGGTTATGGCTTCTTCATATGATCCTGGTTCTTCAATTGACAAATCTTTGGCAAGATAAACAGAGTGTTTAGTAACAAGAGATGTATCATACCCATATCTAATAGGTTTTTTGCTCTCTCTTTGTGATCTTCTGATTGATTGAGTTGAAGATTTAGGTATGTCTTCAAGTTTCTTCATCTTCATTTTGCCCTTGGACTTCCATGCCTTGAACTCTTCAAGGTTGATAATGTCTTCATCATTTGAATTTGAGTCTTCATTCTGAGTAGGTTCCTCCTTAGCAAGACTTGGAAACTCCTCTTCAAAGTCATAGGGTAGTTTAAACTTCCTGCAATCATTCTCATACCAAGAATCATTTTCATCAAAGACATCTCTACTAACCATGAATCCCTTATTGGAAGGGTTATAAAACCTGTATCCTTTCTGATTTAGATCATATCCAATAAAGATGCACTTCTCAGCCTTAGGGTCTAGCTTTCTTATCTGAGAAGGAATGTGTACATATGCTACACATCCAAATATCCTGCAATGTTCTAGTGAGGGTCTCTTACCATGCCATGCTTCATAGGGTGTCATCCCATCAAGGGACTTAGATGGTAACCTGTTTATGAGGTAAGTGGCAGTAGAAACACTCTCTGCCCATAGATAGTTAGATAACCCTTTTTTCATTCAACATAGACCTAGTTGTTTCAACAATCAACCTATTTCTTCTCTTAGCTACCCCATTTTGTTCACGAGTATACCTTGTGGTGATTTCTCTTTTAATGCCTCAATCTTGCAAGAAGTTTTCAAACTCATTGGAGAAGTACTCACCACCTCCATCTGACCTTAGCATCTTTAGATTCTTCCCTGTCTGATTCTCAACAAGTGCAAGATATTTCTTAAAACCATTAAACACCTCATCCTTGTGCTTCATGAAGTACAATACAGTCAACCTGCTATAATCATCAATAAAAGATACATAGTACCTTGATCCTGAGATTGGGGGGTCTTTGCTTGGTCCCCATACATCTGTATGGACAAGCTCTAGGTAGTCTTCATGCATGTAGCCTTTCGTTGAGAAGGGTAACCTGTGAGACTTCCCAAATTGATAAGCACTACATTTATATATCATATGTTGTTTGGAAACATTGGGTATTCCAATTACACATTGATCCCTGCATATGTGCTTCAAGGTTCTTTCTCCTACATGCCCTAATCTTTTGTGCCAAATCTCAAGCTCTGAAAGTGTTTGATCTTTATAACTATAGAGTGCAATATTCTTTGTGTCTTCTAGCTCAAAAGTGAAAAGTCTACCTTATTTTTCTCCTTTAGCAATCCTCTTGAACCCATGCCTTGGATCCTCCACAAATGCTACAAATTGGTTGAATCTGACCTGCAAACCTTTCTCCACAATGTGTACAACACTCATCAAATTTTTTGTAATGGTTGTTACATAGAGTAGCCTACTCAACAAGTTTTGATTTCCATCATAAGTCTTAACATTTCCAACTTTAACTACTGAGTGCTTGGTATCATCACTTGTTTGTACTTGAAGCTTACCTTTTGGTTCCTCAAGATCAGAGAGTAGTGCTACATTGCCTACCACATGATTTGAGCATCCTGAGTCAATGTAGAATAGGTGGTCATCATTTGTACCTGGTTTTGAAGTCATGTTCATGATTAGAAGAGAATCATCCTGCTCTTCTGTATAGTTGTTGTAGTCCTTTCTCGATTTGAATCCTCCTTGGTAATTGTTGACTGTGAGTATCCACCTTTTTGGTATCCTCTTCCTCTCTAAATCTTGTAATTCCTGAAACACTCATCTGTCGTATGATTTGATAAACCAAAAAAGTTGCATGGTGAGGAGTTATAGGATCTCCCCCTACCTTGCTTACCTCCTCTGCCCCTTCCTCTTGATGATCTACCTCTCCCTGCATAGTTGGCTTGGGAGGTAGTGCCTTCATCTTCCACCTTCTTGTTCTTGCCTTTATCTTTAGACTTTTTATCAGTATATAGGGCAGAAGAGTTATTACCTTTGGATGTGTCTCCATTCTTGTTGAGCTTTGGTTCATGAGTGAACAATTGTCCCATGAGAGTTGTAAGATCTGGAATTTTCATGTCCATGTAAAGGTCCATGGCAGTGGTGAAGCTTTCCCATTTGTCATCAGCTTTGATCCCATTGATCACTTGTCTTACAATCTGCTCTTCTTCAATCTCTTCTCCTATACTTTCTAACTAATCTTCTACATCTTTAATCTTGGTTACAAACTCTGAAATAGCTTGCTTAGGTTGCTTCCTTAATGTGGTGAATTCAATCCACAACTGATTTTTTTGAGCCCTTGTGTTGGAAGAGAAATAAGATGACAAGGTTTCCCAAGTTTCTTGGGATTTCTTACAGTTCCTAATATGTGGCAAAAGAAAATCAGAGATGGACTTGAGTAAATAAGACCTTGCTAATGCATCCTTAGCACACCATGTGTTGAGCTTTTCATGTTCTTCCTTTGTTGGCAATCCTCTTGTTTTGAATGAGGGCAATTCCTCATCTCTTGAGATGTATCCATAAAGACTCCTTCCTTGTAGGTATGTCTTCATCCTTAGAGACCATGTCTGATAGTTGTTCCTATCCAATTTATCAGTAAATGAAGGAAAACCATCCCCCATTTTACCTTAGTTTCCTCTGATACCACTGTTGGGAAAGATGGATGGACACTCCAAGAGATTGAGTAGGTACTGCCAATTCCTGCTTTGTACCAGCCCTTTGATGCTTCAGAGTTGATACGTGGACATCCTTAGCTTTCCAGTGATACCATAAAATGGCCTATGTACTTTGGAAATGATGTATGTAAAGATTGAATCAAAACAGATAACTTTGAACCTCAAGATCTCAAGAAAACCTTCTATTTTTATCTTGACACGTAGTGGATCTTTTGCTCAATATGACCAGCAGAGTAGGAATTGGAAAAATTCCTTTTAGGGGTATCTAACTAGCTTAGCAAGCTAACTATTCCAAGTGGAATGATATAAAAAGATCAACTATGCTTAGAGAAATCAATTTAGCTAGTAAACCTTTACCCCCGATTTTTTAGGACTGTTGTAGACTTTGACCAGTGATCAACTCGATGCGATTCTCGTTGAAATGGCTGAATAGAATCTCTTCAAATTTTTACAGCATTTAGATAACTTTGAGCTGGCTCCAAA
>CM035432.1:73365260-73370260 GCA_020310875.1 Ceratopteris richardii | reverse complement strand
GATAGATAGATAGATAGATAGATAGATGGATAGATAGATGAATAGGTAGACAGACAGACAGATAGATAGATAGATAGATAGATAGATATGTTGGTGCAGATCAATCACCAATTGAAGGCTTGGAAGGTTAAAGAGTGAAGGAAGGATCAACTATTGAAGCTTGGAAGAAAGACATATTCAGAGCATAAGAGAAGTGTACACATATGTACATTAGTATAGTCATAGGTGACTTAGATCTTTGTTTGAGTAAGAATCTTGTACAAATTATCTATAAATACTTTGAGAAAAGTCGGGGCATGTATGAGAGCATATGTGACAAGAGTTAGAAGCCAAGATTGAGGAAGTTAGAAGTCATGAGATATAGAAAAGTTAGTTGAGTTAGCTCTCATCACTCAGTTGTAAACTTTTCTGAGTAATTGAAAATCTTGCGCCCGATGTTTCTGCGTGTTCTCCTTCTACAGTAGATCAATCATGAAATGCTTTTGTACAAGTCTAAGTTGGAAGGTGCTTGACCTCTGTACAAAGTTTTAGCTTCTAATTGCAATCAGGCTTAGAGAATTAAGTGTAGGAACATTCATATGTGAAGTGTGTTCACAGGTTCCTAAAACACGCGCAGATTTCGAAGTTAATGTTTTGATCATTTCTCTCAGCACAGTTTAAAGTTTTGCATGAGTGAGGGCTTAATCTTTAAGTTGAAAGATAAGCTACTTATGGCTAGAAGCATTTTGTAAAACGGGTTCTACATTGTGAGAACCAAAGTTAAGAAGTTAGGGGTGTCAAATCGACTTCTCAGAAGTACAGATTTGGACATAGGTAACTTGTGAAGTTGATTTCTCAAGTTATACTAAAGCTTTTGAAGTAATTCAACTTCGAGGTGATGCGCAATCTCTAGGAGATGATTCGTACAAAGTTTCATCAAAAACTTTACACATTTGATAGGTCAATGTGAGGAAATAGTGCAGCAGACTTTTCTGTGTTTTATCTTCTTCACAGATTTTCTCAATTTTGATAATTTGGAGATTGGACCTCTAATTTAGTGAAGGTTTTGACTTACTCTTGGTATAGAGGTGCTCTAATCACAAGAGTAGGTTGTTCTTTTGGAGATTAACACTCTCCATCAGTGGTATCAGAGCAGGAGACATCAAAATCAAGGAAAGGAAGGTCCCGACTGCTGCAGATTCAAGAAGTTCAACATTTGAAGAACTAAGAAGTGAAAGCTTGGAGTCAAAAGGCTGAGGAGAAGTTTACTCGACATCAAGAAAGGCAAAAGGAGTCTAATTCGAAGTAAAGGTACATACATTGTTTGTAAAGCTTGAAGATTTCAATACACAGGTGGACACAAGATGGGAGATTCTCTACAGATAGAGAAATTGGATAGGGAAAACTATCCTGCATGGTCAATGAGGATGGAAGCTCATCTTATGAGCAAAGATTTAATTGCTTATATCACAGGAGAAGAAGAGAAGCCACAGTTCAGAGATCCTAGTGTTCCAACTAGGGAAGAGTTAGCAGATCTGAAAAGTTGGATGAAGAAAGATGCTCAAGCTAGGAGCATTATCTATATGGGAGTCAATGATTACTTGTTACCTCATATTAGAGGTCTTGAAAGTGCAACTGATATATGGAATGCTTTGGAGGAGCATTTCCAGAACACTACAAAGTCAAGGAAGGCATCCTTATGGGCAGAGTTTACTACCTTCAAGAAGAAGGCCTCTCAATCCATCTCAGACTATGTAACAAGGATGAAAGATATTGCAGATGCTTTAGGAGCTGTTGATGAGGACATTGAGGAGGATAAATTGGTAAGGCAAATCCTTACAGGTTTGAGAGGTGATGACAAATGGAAGCCATTCATTTTGTCTACAGAGTTATCACTTGACCATTTCACTCCTGATTTAAATCAATTGTTAGGTCATATGCTAACATTTGAGCAGGATGTTAAAGGAGATGGTGACAAGAGTGCAGGTCATGCAATGTACTCAAAGGACAAGAAGAAGAATAGCAAAGGAAAACAACAAGCAGGTGAAGATGAAGGAACAACTACTCAAGCCAACTTCCTAAGAGGAAGAGGAGGTGGCAAAGGTAGAGGAAGAGGCAGGAACAACAAAGATGGAGGCAAAGCTTGCTGGATTTGTGGTAAGACAAATCACTTAGCTAATGATTGTTGGCATAATAATCAGAATAATGGTGGATACAATCAAAATTATAATTCAAGAGGAAGAGGTGGCAGAAATCAAAGAGGTAATTACAGAGGTAGAGGTGGAAGGAATTACTTTGGAAGAAATGCAGGTAGAGGATTCCAAAGTCAACAATACAACAACACCTACTACAATTATGCTTCAGATCAAAAGGAAGATTCAACATTGATAATGAATGCAACTTGTGAAAGGCAGAATGAAGATCAAAGAGTCTTCTACATTGACTCAGGATGTAGCAATCACCTGAGTGGTAACATATCTTTGATGACTGATTTGGAGAGTAAAGTTTTTAATCATGTTGTTCAAACAGGTGACAACACAAAGCATAATGTGAAGTCAATTGGATCAGTGAAGGCCAAGGATGGAAGCACATTATTGAGTAAGGTCTTGTATGTTCCTATAATCCCTAAGAATTTGATAAGTGTAGGACAAATTGTTGAAAAGGGATATGAAGTAAGGTTCACTAATGATGGAGTATATGTGGAAGACCCTAGCCAAGGGTATAAACAGATTGTTTCAGGGAAAAAGGAAGGAAGATTATTTACATTGAAGATTCAAGGCAATATTGGTCATGCTATGTTCACATATGGAAGACATAAGATCTCTGAGTTAGATCTTTGGCACAAGAGGCTTGGACATTTCAATGAAAGAGGTATTAAAGATATGATTAACAATGGTTCAGTGCTTGGATTGCCTAATGTTGCAGGTCAACATATGACATACAAATGTGAGGCATGTCAATTAGGTAAGGCTCATAAGAACTCTTACTCCAAGCATGGTTTTATGCACTCAGAGAAGCTTGAGTTGGTACACACAGATGTGTGGGGACCATCAAAAGATTTCAGTATAAATGGATCAAGGTATTATGTGATTTATGTTGATGATGCTACTAGATGGATCACTATCTATGTGATTAAAGATAAGTCAGAAGTGTTTAATACATTTAAACACTATCATGCATATGCAGAAAGAATTACAGGTCATAAGTTGAAAAGACTAAGGTCAGATGGAGGGGGAGAGTATTTCTCAAATGAGTTCAGTGATTACTTATGGAATGCAGGTATAAAAAGAGAAGTTACTTGCAGGTACTCTCCTCAACAAAATGGTGTTGCAGAAAGGAGAAATAGAACTCTTGTTGAGTTTGCAAGATCCATGATGAAGGAGAAAAATTGCCCTAATTATTTGTGGGCTGAGGCTGTAAATACAGCCACTTATTTGGTCAATAGGTTACCATGTAAAGCCTTGCAGGGTATGACACCATATGAGGCTTGGTGGGGTAAAAGACCTACCTTGGATCATTGCAGAGTTTTTGGATGTGTGGCATATGCATATGTGCCATCACAATTAAGGCATAAGTTGGAGCCTAAAGCTGAAAAGTATGTTTTCATTGGCTATGATGACAAGCAGATGGGCTATAGATTGTGGAGTCCATCAACAAAACAATTTATGGTTTCTAAAGATGTTACATTTGATGAACAAAGCACTTGGTATGCAGGTACAATCAAAATCAATACAGGTGATGAAGAAGAAGTGAGTCAAAGAAAAGGTAAATCAAAAGTTCAGATATTTGATGAGCAAGAGAATAATGAAGTACAGGATGAAGTGGAAGAGACACCAAGATTTGATCCTGAATGTGAAGAGCCAGAAACCTCAAGGAGTGGAGAACTCAGAAGGTCAACAAGAAATAGGTGGCAACCTACAAGGTATAGTTATGATACTTCATTTCTAGCCACAAAAGATTATGCTTATATGGTGAATACAGATGAAGACCCTTCTACATATGAAGAGGCAAAAGGTAAGGAAAAATGGGAGAAAGCTATGCAGGAAGAATATGATGCACTATTGGAGAATCAAGCTTGGGATTTGGTTCCAAAACCAAATAGTCAGAAGATTATTGGATGCAAGTGGGTCTACAAGACAAAAAGGTTTGCAGATGGAAGTGTGTCTAGATACAAAGCTAGACTTGTTGTCAAAGGGTTTGCTCAGACTTATGGTGTTGATTATGATGAGACCTATAGTCCTGTGGCAAAGATGACAACTATAAGGACACTCATTGCTATTGCTGCATGTAAAGGTTGGAAGTTATGTCAACTTGATGTGAAGAATGCTTTTTTGAATGGTTACATTTCAGATGATGTATTCATGGAGCAACCTCAAGGGTTCAGAGATAAAAAATATCCAGATCATGTGTGTAAGCTCAAGAGAGCTTTGTATGGCTTGAAGCAGGCCCCAAGAGCATGGAACTATAGACTTGTGAAGTTCCTAAAAGAACTTGGTTTTCAGGTGTCTAAAGCAGATAGTAGCTTGCTTATCAAAGCAAGTGATAATGGTTTCATATACATGTGCATATATGTTGATGATATAATCCTTACAGGTACAGATGAAGAAGGAATACAAAGGCTCAAGAGGCAAATGGAAAAGGAGTTCAAGATAAGTGACTTAGGAGACTTGTCATATTTCTTGGGCATGGAGATTACATATACTCAACATGGAGTATTTGTGACCCAAGAAAGGTATTTGAAGAACTTGTTAATCAAGTTTAAAATGGATGATTGCAGGGTAGCACCTACACCAATGGAGGTGAATCACAAATTGAGTAAGTATGGAGGTGAAGAATTCAAGGACATGAGACAATATCAGAGTTTGGTTGGTAGCCTTATCTATGCTACTCTAACTAGACCTGATTTATCATATGCAGTAGGAGTTTTGTCTCAATTCATGCATTGCCCAAGGAAAGAACATTGGATTGCAGGACAAAGGGTATTGAGGTACATTAAGGGTACACTCAATGAAGGTTTGTAT